>CAAKHG010002743.1:9197-20934 GCA_901007715.1 Dactylopterus volitans
CACACACACACACACACACACACACACACACACACACACACACACACACACACACACACACACACACACACACACACACACACACACACACACACACACACACACGTTGGTTCGCAGCTACACACGCATGCACAACTACGCCTTCCCGCACTTAACATACATTAAACATTAAACGTGGCACCTCTGGAATCTGCCAGCATGCCAGAAATCATGCTCAATCACAGCGGCTTAGCATGACATGACTTATTCGACCTAATACTCCCCTGGTGTCACAGAGTGTGAGTGTGACAGTATTGTACAAAGTCGACGTGAAGATGAATTATTCACGCCTGATTGCAGTATTATGGGGATCCCTGTCCCACAAAGAGTTTAAGTGTGTGTGTGTGTGGATGTGTGTGTGTGCGCGCGCTTGCTTGCATATCTGTGTGGCTGGCTGCACGCACCTCTCCATCTCTCCCTCTAGGGTCCTATCCATTATCCCCAGCATCTGGCAGCCAAAGCCTGTAAAGAAGACATTTCTCTTGGCAACTGTTTTTTAAAGGCAGTGACAGAGGGGACAGCCAACCACAGGAGCCACACATCTTCCAATCTACATGCACACTGAGAACCGCTTGCATAACACAACCACTCCAGTCTGCCTTTCACGCTCTCTCTCACTCTCAAAAACACACATTTTCTTGCTGTCACACTCTCACGCATGCACACAAACACGCACACACGCACGCATGCACACGGCCACGCACACATGCAGAATGCTGCTCCCACCCGCTCTTGTCCCTTTGCAATATACTCACTGAAGCTTTGAGGGCTAATCGCTTCCAGAGCCACTGTGATCCTACAAATGGTGCCAGCAGCCTTTCGATACATTGTGCACCCTAAAAAGGTCATTCTGGCCCCCTAGATGAATGTGTGAGCTTCACACAAACACATTGCAGAGCTGTGATTCTTATGCTCAAATGTGTTAATTAGGTTACTTTAAATGTTGCTCATTGTTAGACAATGTCCAAAGTGCAAACGGTAATGATGCAAATTGCTCTGTAAATCAGCTGGGATGCTACGACGACTGCGAGAGGGCACTAAGCCATCGTGCTGTCTCGCAGAGGAATGTATCGCAGCCTGAGTGCACCTGAACGCATCCGCGGTTGACATTTATCTGCTGAAAAATAAATGTGCTTTTTATATAACTGACATGGCCAAATAAATCCGTAAATTGATACCATGTGCATCATGTGGCCCTTTCAGGATACAGCTGCAGCGAGCAGCTTCTCTAAGCAGCGAGCATCTGGGGAGACATCTCTAAGTTATTAAGAGTTCTGGCAGCTAGCTCACCTTAAAGAAGATGAATTCTTGATAGAACAATTGTTTTGTTTTCTGATAGACCATCAATTATATGTTTGTCCAGCAGCCTGGAAGTTTCAAGTGTTGGGATGCAAACAAGTTCACTAAATTACAACCAGTTTCACATTTTGGAAGATAAACAGTACAAGATGGCTTATGCATGACTAGCATTAGGGGGGAAAGAGGTAGGTGGAGAGGCCGGGCTTTACACTGTTTTCCATGAAATAGTCTGGTCCGAATGTGTGTGAGTACTCATCCATGTTCTCCCTGCATGCATACACAGATTTCTTTAGCCTTGTATGTCACAGGCTTCTGTCCCCCGACACCAATTCTTCCTCATCTTACAAATATAAGAATTAATATAAGATATGCTCATTATAATAATGTGACCTATAAACACGACAATTAACTTTATAGCAGTTAATGTCCTCCTCTGAGAGAAAGAATGAGTAAACAATAATATACAATCGATATCAGACTGCACTGGCAAAAAAAAAAAAAAATCAGGAAGAACGTGCAGTATATATTTCAAGCGTAAATTAATGTGTGGGAGTACATAGGGCGCAAAAAACACACACTCCTCAGCGAGCAACACTGCCCGTGTCACGGGACACACTGAAAGGGAAAGAAAGTGAAATTATTAACGGCTGCCACTTAGCGGCGAAAGCGCCACATTGCACATTTCAGATGCGGCTGCTCTGTGGCTCCGGGAGAGGTCAACAACCGCGGGGGCCGGAAAAGCCGTGAGAAGAGCGGGAGAACGACGCGGGGGGAGCCGGTTAGGTTGTTTCGAAGTGACGACGAGGCTCCCTCGGTCGAGAATGCCGACTTAAACAAGAAGCAACAGATAACCAAACAGAAAAAAGAGAGGCGTTTACCTGATATTTGGGCCCATGCTTTTGGTTTCGGACGCGCGTCAGCCGCTGAAACTGCACCGCAACCGCATCAGCGCTCCTTTACGCTCGACGCTTCACCCGCAGCTAGCCCGACACTCGCTAGCTGAACAGGAGGGCGAAGACTACGGCGCAAGCTAGCTGCTTTTGACGAACGTCGGGCGTTGGCTTTTAGTGTATACATGTTTAACGCCAATCGCGTAGCTAGCTGTTCGTAAACTAAACGCAGCTTAGTTTAATTTAATCAGTTGTACACTGATGCTAGCTAGCTGGCTAGCTAACCAGCAGGTGACCAGTCACCGGAAGCGTCGAATCAACTCTGAGGGTAACGACCGGTTGGCCTCCTACAAATACACCTCCGGTTTCCGGTTTCGAACTTTAACACTTTAAAAGCTTCTCCTATTAAATGCAGTCACTTGAGCTATTTTTTTTAAAGTGATCATGCGAAAGTTGGATTTACCTGTTGGTGGCCATCACATTACACCACGGTGCTAATCACCATTATGTCGGAAGATGCGTTCATGTACCATGTTCATGTACCATAGTAGCAAATGAAAAACTTAAACACAGAAAACAAATTGAGAACCAAAGCTTTTGATAAACTTAATGTTTAATAAAAAAAAAATCCTATTTGATAAGTAATCTATCCCAAGTAGTGTCCTTAAATAGATGTAATCATCATCACTGTGTTCTAATCAACGGTCGTCACGTTTCCAGGTCGGAGGCCGAATGTGAACGTGCCGTGCAAGAAAGCTAACATGCATGTGTGTCCTCTCCTTCTCCTCGTGTCCCCGATTTCTTGTCCCCCTCCAGCGCTGCTTTCACAGCAGTGTATCTTCAAATGCTGTTGGGCAGCCAGTTTGAGTTGTCAGCGTGTGAGAGCTCCTGATGGAAGGCATTTCCCAGCTGTCTCTGCTCTCACTGTGATGGTTAGAATAGATCAAGCAAGTGTCAAAGCCCTGTGGGCTGCTTTCGCTGCCTCGCAGAAATGAATGGAAGCTGTCCAAATGAATGAAAAACTGTACAAGGAGCTTATGCTCCTCACGGGTTATGGCAAACCAGTGAGCTCTGTATTAGTGGATCAGTGAGTGCCGTAAATTGGGTAAAACATGCAAAAACAAAACCCCAAAATATCTGAATTGAGAAGGAGAGCACGGTTTCTGAAGGCTTCCTGTTGTGGACATGCGGTGAGCTTTTCTTTGTGACTGTAAAGACAGAGCTAGAGCGCGGCATATTCATACAGAGACAACTGGATTGTTTTCTCAGAACTGTCAAAGCTGCACCCAGCGGCTACATGCACCTCTCTCAAACTGCACCAGATCATCAGATTGGCTGTAAAAATGCGCCGTCATGCGCGCGGCGTATTCCGATCAGGGCTGCGAAGCGGTTTTGAGAAGCATAGATAGCGAAGCTGAGAAAAACTGCGGCGAGTACATTGGGTGGGGACGCTGTGGCATTTGTGTGGCATTTTCATGTGCCGTTTATATCCAGGCTGCAAATGAAAGAACAAGTGTCCGTTCCGATGTTTGCCGAAAGAACTGGCATTTCCCTGCATGTTGTCAGTGATCAGAGAATATTCGGCCCGTTTGGGCTTTCATATAGACAATCATCACACTGATTTGGCTGTTTGCACACAAGTGAGTCTTTATTCATTGTGATTCACTGTCACTTTTAAAGTAGGACAGCTAATTCCTGAAAATAAAAGCAACTACTAGTGTTTACTGTAGATGAGTTTTTCCTTTTATGTATACGTATACTATATGTATGGCCTTTTTACAGACAGAATTGCCAGTAAAGGATTTGATAAATCACCACAGTGCACACACAATTGCCTCTACACATCATTCAGAACAATCACTCATTTTTTACAAAATTTAAACTTCAGCTAGTTAAACCCTCCACACTGATAATTTGCACTTTGCATGGTGGAAGCACATTTTGCAACTTGTACCACAATAAAAGGTCCAGACAAGGCTGATCTTTAACAGACAGATGGCTTTTCAAATAAGATTAAAGGTCATGTGACATAAAGAGGTCACAGTTTCTGCTAAGCCACCCAGTGAATATGGACGGCACAAGAATTCAGATATATACAATTTAAGACGATGAGTATTACAAGTAGTACAAGTTTTAACTTAAATTTATTTTATACTCAGAGACGAAGAGTGGACTGAAATTTCTGTGACACTCATTTAAAAGTTTACATTTTTTTAAAGAAGAAAATAGGGTGTTAAATTTTTGGACACTGATAATCCTACTGGCAAATATCTGATTATTATCTTGTGAATTTAAACTGAAAATGATGTGAACATAGTGCTGATGAGAGTCACTTGGCTCAGGATGCTACTCATCTACTTTGAAGATGATAAGCTCTCCGTTCAAATATCTACTGGATTTCTTACATAAGAGAGATGACAGACTTCTGGTTGTTTATCATTTATTTTCCTGTGTTTATGCCTCGAACGACTTACCGCCTGGCCTCCAAACCTGTGATTTTCATATTCAAATGTTCACATAAAGTCCACCGTGCATTTGGCAGGATATCACTGACTTTTATCAGTTTTTGACTCTTCAAATAGAATGACTTTGCGCTATGGAGATGTTAGGAACACTGCAGTTATTCTTCAGCAGCTCAGTTAAGCTTCAAAGAATTGTGAGGCTCCACACCACGAGACATCTATACGTGATTAGTGTAAATCTTTGATGTTCAACTGTAGATCCATATATGAAGAAAATAACTTGAGGCCAGGATTTTGCTCAGCTTTTGGTGAATCACATTAAATGATAATGAAATATTTATGCCAGCTGTTAGCATTATGGGGATTTTTTTTAAGCTCCAGGTAGATTAGCAATATAATAAAAAACCTCTCTAATTTTTAACTAAATATATGGAGTGCAGGCAGCAGTCAGGATCAAGATATATCCTAAAATGTGGGCTGGACCGATGGACATACTGTATACCTATGAGTATATAGGCCAAAATGGACAGTTTATTGCTACTTAACTGTGATTGTTTCTTGAAAGATTCTGCTGTTTCTGGAGAGCAGAAAGCACAGTTAAAGGGATGGAAAAATGGAGTATTTTCCTGTTAGTTGTTTTTATGAAATAATTATTCTAATATCAAAACTCTGCTCTGCTTGTGTTTGGAATTGTTGCTGTGGATACAGATAGAAGAACTCGTTATGGACTTTCCATAACTAAAAAGCCAGAGGATGCACCTGCTGTCAGATAAAACAATGGAAAGTCACTTTTACAATAAACTTAACTTTATTGACAGTAAAAAGTTTTGAGAATATTTAGGGACACACTTTTGTAACTGCAGTAACATCTTGGAAAGCAACATGACGTTTTAAAATAATGAGGCAGTTGTACATCTTTAACTCTGAGGTAAAGTGTTTTGTCATGTTACATCATTCACAAAATATCATATAACATTGAAAGTCCACACAAGGAGACCAAAACCCGTGCCTCGTTTTCACTTCTTAAAAGTACTTCACGTTTGAAAAATAATTCACAATTCAGGTAAAAGCAGGGGGGAAAAAAAGACAAGCACACATGCTATAATCCATTCACACACATTTCTCTACTCATCAAACCGAGTGCATCTTTCAATTTTTTTTGTTTTGTTTTTTGAAACAGTTTCAAGTACATTCTGCGATTAAAGGAAATCGAGTTCAGCTACGAAGCAGCAAACCCACAATAACAACTAAGAATACTGAGTTTGGTCTCATTCATGTTCCCAAAAATCAACATTATCAGATAACGCACCGTACTGTAGCAATAAGGTATTTGGGTGCTATAAAGAAGCAGGAGGTAACATTTCATGGACTTGAGGAATATGCTGTATAAGATTTGGAATATAGCTGATTAAATACATCAAGGCTAAAACAGACAACACTAAATAGATAGCCACAAGTGGTAACAGAATAGACCGCAACTTATTTTAGTTGTCAATTTTTAAAGGATAATTTCAGTTAAATTCTGTAAATCGTTGAAAATCTCAGCCTCAAACGCTGAGTGTAAAACCACAAAATAATCATTTTAGTTGAAACGATATTTAAATTCAGTCACGCATTGCAGCAAACTTAAATGAAGTAACCAGTGTAGCGTTGCGGGATGCTGTTAAAAAAAAAAAAAAAAAAAAAAGTAAAATAAATGAATACACTGGTGTTGCAAATTAGACTTGAAGTAATTCTGCAGGGTTTTTTTTTTCAGTGCAGTAGAACAATCACAGAAAGTAGGTAAAGCCATCAAGTGCTTCGGCAAAGACTTTTCATATATAAGCAGGGAACCTAAAAGTGCAATCCTGTGTAGGTATAGCACCCCAGGCCGTCTCAAGTCATCTCACTGTACACCATATGGCTCATGGTCTGAACTGCACCAGCATTCCAAGGCTCACTTTAAAATCCAAAAAAATAACAAACAAACAAAAAAAAAACAAAAAAAACAACCTATATACTATTTTACATCTTGAGCCCTGAATGTGCATTTTACCCTCAGGTGAACGTTTTCAAGCTCATCGCTGCCATCATTTAGCTTCATCGTATGATCCCGTTGCTGCGCGGCAGGGTTAGACTTCAAACCAAGCCGCGAACATTGTCATCACACACCGTTGAGCCACTCAGTAAACAATATGTATTCCCACAGCGGCGTAACCGCTGTAGAAGTTAAGGCAATCTGTTTCTGTGCTTCGTCTGTGACAAAAGCTCCTCCAAAACCCAGAGGCACGAAGCTCTCAGTGCATATTAAGCTTACCTGACACGCCACACAAAATACCCTCAACCTCAAAAATAAAAATCTTGGTGCATAATAAGTTAGAATTCTTAAAATGTACATGCCATGCTTTTTTTTTTCTTTGCACACGACCTCTCAGAAGTGCAAAACTAAATCAGCTATGAATAGATGGCTAGTCAAAATTTGTAAGCACCAGTTCCCCCTTAGTTGTTTTTTTTCAGTTAAAAAGAAATACCCAAAGAAGGCACTTTTGAAGGAAAATCAGTCATTTTACCAGCTGATTTCATATGGGAGTACAATCAATCATTAAATGTAATTTTCCTTCCCTAAACTTTAACTGTTGCTGTGAGAAGATCCTTAACTCACTTTTGCTTTTGTTTCATGATGAAAAAAAAAAAAGAAGAAGAATCTCACAATAAAAACACAAATCCTTCAATTTACACTAGGAATTTAAAGCAACTGATCTGGTGCAGAGCAAACATGAGCCCACAACTTTAAGAGAGCAACGGTCGCCACATCTCCCTCCCCTCAGCCCACCTGGTGCTCTCCTCTGCTGATGTGAGAGGAGAACTCATAGCGGTCCTGACTATGATGGCCGCAGATGTTGCACTCGAAGGGTTGGCGAAAGCCATGGCAACCCATATGGATGGTGAACATGACGTGATCCAGGAAGAGGATGCGGCAGTGCTGGCAGTGGAAGGAGCGCACGGGCCGGCCGTTCCTGTCCAACACCTGCACCGTCTCCCTAGAGGGATTCGATGAACCAAGGCTCCTTTTTACAATGGCTGGGGGTGCGGGACAAGGTCGCTCCCACTCTGGGTCCAAGTCTTTGGCCTGGCCGAGGCTGGACGTGGGAAGGCTGCGGGGCAGTGCAAGGGTTTGGTAATGGAGGTGTTGGTTGCTGGAGGTACTTGTTGGGGCGGTGGCCCTTGTGCTTTGCTCTTCTGCTGTGCTCTCCGTGTCCGTAGAGTCGGGACAGCCGTTGGGCGAGGTGGTGTGGCTGTGGGCGGAGGGGCGGTCATCCCGGCCTTCACCTGCCTCCCGCCCAGCAAGGTCAACAGACATCACTGCCAGTCCACCTAGAGGCCCTTGAGGAGTCACGTTGCTGCTAACGGAGCCCATAACCGTGTGGAGCTCCGACAAGAAGGCGGGATGGAGCTGAGATAGTGCAGGGTTCTCCCCTGTCCTCCTGGAGCCTGGCTTTTGTGTGCAGCCCAATGCAGCGGAGTCCCCTGCTGCTCGAGAGCTCATGTGGTCTCCATCTTTCTCGGAGCCAGAGGACAATTCATAAGGTGCTTCAGGCAGGTCAAGATGGATGCGCTTTTCAGCTGTGGAAAGGACATACAAGTGATTAACATTGATTAATGGACTGATATTATTAGCTCCAGCTGGCCGTCGAGGTGCAACTAGGTGTCTCCAAACCAGCATCAGCATGTTGGTGTTTAAAATATTGCCGATGTTGGAGGAAATTAAAATTCTTTCTGTTTTGTATCAGTCTTCTGTGAAGCTTGTTTGTAATAATAATCATTATTATTATTGTTGTTTTTGTTTAAGTACAGTTGAAAAGGGGTGTGTGTGTGTGAGTGCAACAGGTTGTAATATGCCATTGCAGTATAGTTAAATATGAAAAATGCTCACCTAAAAACTTTTGTGGTGTTGACCTCTTGCGTTTGGTGATGCTAAAAGCTAATCGATCCACGCGCCTGATTTTTTCATTGGATGGCTGCAGCGCCGGTTTAGCCATCGTCTCGACAGTGACCGACTCATCACCTGCGAGCAAAAAGCATCGGCACGTTGACTAACCGACCGCATGCGTGAATATGTTAGAAATCCGATGTCTTTGCACTGGCACTCATGCAGCGATGTCTGCGCGATGCGTTACCCTGTGCCGTCTTTGTGTTGACTGCTGTCTGCGGGTCCAGGCTCTTCAGATAACTATGGCAGCTTTCCAGATGTTCCTCCAGTGTGCTCTGTTGCTTGTAGCTGCGATTGCAGTGGCTGCACTTGAAAGGTTTTCCCACCGTTGGTGAAGGAACTGCAATTCAGGGAAAATATTCAAGGAAAATGTTGAACAGGTTTCCTCCAAAACGGACGAAATCAAACCAAACAAACACTTACAGCTGGTGCAAAGTTTTTTTTCTGTGGGTTTTTTTTAAATTACATGGAAATGGTAAGTTCACTTTTACAAATTTGTTGGTTATTTATACACGTATGGAGTTTTCGTATTTTAAAAAAAAAAAAAATCATATTTCATTGGCTAGTTTGAGAGAATGGATTTCCCCATCGATTGACAATTCCTGAAATTGTTCAGTGTTGCTCACCAGTGACGATACAAAAATGCCCGACCCGCCACCGCAACGTTCCATCACAGTAAACCATCGGAAACACTGACGTCAATTCGCCGAAATCCAGCCGGTAAGAATCTGTTCTATGAAAATGAGCTTTTGAGACCTGTGAAAATCCACCAAGACCTACCAAGGCTGTATTTGAGCACCTGTTGAGTGTGTCTTCACAATTTGAAAACACCAACAGGATTTCCTGTTTTCACAAAATTCTAAATGTCATATTTTTCATGTTTTACTGTACATTCTGCTAAAGAATACCCATTTCCTCTTAGCTTCAAAGAAGGGGGACACATGTCATTCTAATGAGCCCTTAACTCCGATACTTACTGTTACTTCATACTCCATATCTTCACATTATCGAGCAGCGTTGCTATGGATTATTATTTCATTTGTTGCATTACACCCCAAGCGCACACATTTACCTGCATGTGTGCGTAGATGTCCGGACAGGGCGTCTCGCCGGCGGCAAGCATAACTGCACATGTGACATTTGAAAGGTTTCTCTCCTGAATGCAGCTTGATGTGGCGCAACAAGTTCCCCTTCTGGGTGAAGGAGGCTCCACACTGGTTACAATGGAACGGCCTCTCGCCTGAGAACACGTGCACGGACGGAGACTTTCAGCGGCGGTGCCTTTCATCAGTCAAATTCATTAACACCACCGTCGCGTCCTTGCCGGCTTACCCTCACCTGTGTGGCTACGCTTGTGCACCATCAGCACATTGGGTCCAATGCAGATCATTCCACACACCTCACACTGGAGCTTCCCGCTGGGCAGCCGGATAGGCCCCGGTGAAACAGCGCTTGGGTTGGCCATCTCACTGTACAGACTCCCCCTGTCTCCTCCGGTCCAAGCATTGTCTGTGCTGCCGTCCTCCGCCGGGTTCTCTCTGTCATCCCCCCGACCATCATCTCTTACAGCCTCTCTGTTCTCTGGCTGTGGAACATTTGGGGACTCTTCTTCACTGCACAGCTCAACCTTGACAGAGTTTGCTGTGAGGGGGGGGAAAACACACTTGCTTTCTAGTGCACTTTTACTACTGAGATCTATACAGCCAATATGGCTACAAGGCAAAAAAAAATAAAAAATAAAAAAAAGGAGAAGAAGAATGATAACTTACCACTAAGGGAGCGGTTTGGGGAGGACTGCTGACTGTTAGGAGATCTTGCTGAAGGGCCCTGCAATCCGCCATAAAAGTAGCGCTCTGTTGATGACTCTCCTCCGTTGCCTGAAACACAAATACACCTGCCTTATTAAAGCAAACATTAACGTCTGGAGACGATACCGTGGTTTTTTCCTTTTGACCTAAACTTACCTGGTGCATATGAGCGTCCATTGCAGTCATCAGGGTTCATTCTCTCACCAGATGCCTGCAGAAAAGTGGCTTTAATAAAACAGATATCAGATGTAGATTTTTCACATTCAAAATGACTTTTTTTTTAATAAGGATCCAATTCTATATAAACTGCATATAGTAAGTTGATACAAACCATAAAAAAATATATTTAGCAGCTGTAGCTGCCTGCGGGTAGAAAAATACGAAGAGAAACAGACTTATGCTTTCAGTTCAAAGTGTCTAACAATAAGCTGACTGTAATAAACTAATCTAGTATGCTTGGGTGTGCCAGGCTTTCTGTATCACATAGATTCTTTTAGACCGTGGCCAGCAAATGAATTTGAGATGGTCCATATTTATATATATAGAAAGCTAATGAAGGAGGAGTCATAGTAGGAGGGTGGACAAAATACCTTACAATAGAAATCAGCTATTCGCGTACAGAACCACCACTATACCACATCACAGATAGATATAGACATAGATAGATTTTGAAATATAATGCCGGATGCATATTTTTGTCAATGTTTCCATTAATGCATCACGGTATTTATTAGCAGTGAATGCAGTGTGTGTTTATTGTGGATTGGCATCTCCACCATTCCAATTTTCGATATTCGCGTTTGACATTTTTTTTTCCAGCCGCGCAGCTGATCTTTTGAGAGCAGAGTTAAGTTGATGCTCCAACAGAATTCTTGCTGGAGATTAAAAAAAAAAAGGACAAAAGAGCCAGACGTGAGATGCTGCAGCTTTTTTTTTTTTTTTTTTTTTTTTTGCTCAAATGGATGACAACAGTTGACAAGGGGAGACTGGAGCGAGCAGAGGGCGGAGACAATACATCACAGGGAAAATTAATATCGTGGCATTGGCTGCGCTGGAGAGCAACAGGCGCTGCTGCTGCAGCCCGGGAGACGCGCCAGTCACACCAGGGCACGGCGGGGGGAAAAAAGGGAAGCGCACCAAGCGCCGAGCCTCGTCTCACCGCCGCCTCTCTCTTTTCCCGACTGTGCATCCACACACACACACACACAAAAAAAAAAAAAAAAAAAAAAAAACCCACCACCCCCCCCAAAAACCCCCCCCCCCCCCCCC
>CAAKHG010002745.1:10013-25344 GCA_901007715.1 Dactylopterus volitans
ATTTGTATGTCCGGTTGATTTTCTCTTTTCTAAAACAAATGTCCACTTTTAACTGATTCAGCTTTTCTTCATTTTGCTGGGCAGTAAATGAGCGCTGGTGAATGTACTCCCAAAGTGACAGCAGCCACTAATGTCTTTCATTTGAACCAGTACTATGTTGGGACAATTTTTTCACTGTAATGATCAAAGAATCAACTAATGCAGCTTTATAAGAAGTCCAGCTTCCCTTCTTATAACTGTATTTTGAGTTTCAACTTTGTTATACCAATAAGTGTTAACATAAATTTCCAACACTAGCAGGGGATTTTATATGGCTCCAGGGCTGACAAACCCTGCCTTCTTACATTTGGACCTCTTTGTGCTGCATAGCTCCTATGTGTAACTGCAAGTACATTTCTTAGAGGGACTGTATCATGTCCCATTTATTACCTTCAGGTCATTTATCTTAAAGTGCAAATAATTATAGGCATTAAGATGTGAACATTTTTTATTAATAGGTGTGTTCATGTGTTTTGTGCTTTAAGGCTTTCCGCCACTGAGATTGTGGAATACTTTTATGGTGTTTTTTAATAACCATTTTCAGAACTTTCATCACAAAATACTGTAGATAAAGGAACCTATAATTCAAATATTACATGGTGTTATCAAGGCTAGTTTAAAGGACTAGAATATGCTGATATTTTCTGTGAAATTGCTTTATTGTTGTGCTATTACCCAAAACATAGTGATCACTTATCTTGGTAACACATCCACACACACTGACATAATAAGTAGCAATGGCTTCCCATTTGTGTTTGTGCTTTACCTCATTTAATTTAGAAGCAACCAGTTCTCACAAAAGGCTTGGCTTATTAATGGCAGTTGAGGAGATAGAATGGATCTCTGGTTTGTGAAGTGAATTAATTTAAAAAGAACTTCATGTTAGGAGTCAACTGGGAAATCATGGATTACATAATGTTACTTGCATATTCTTCAAGGAGAATGGTAACATATTACAGGCTGTATTAACATGCTGAATGAAGGACTTGGCCTTGGACATAGACAGAGATCTCATGACACGGTGCAATTCAAGTATGCAATAAGGTGAGGTGGAATTCAGTTTGAAAGAAGTGCAAACATGAGATCAAAACTGCGGGTTCTTGGGATGCCACTTAAGGGATGACTTTGTCGAAGTTGCCCGAAGTTCCCCGGATTGGTTGATATGAGGGGATCAATATGATGAGTCGGCTTCTTGTTATTAAAAACAAGATTTATTGAATACAAAGATCTTTGGAGATGTCACAGCAGAACGCAGTCTGCTCCCCTCTGGGTAAAGTGAGATCTGACCGCCTGCAGGGCTGCACACGATCATAAACTGACTTTTCCTTTGTCTCCCCCAGGAAGACCCACTTCTCCCGTTGGTACATAAACAGGTTGTCTTAATGATTTACCACACAGGTCTGCCTTCACTATCCTGAGCACATTCCAGATACGTATATAGCCATACATTAAGCAATCTCCGGTTATATACTGAAAATAACAAGTATAAAAATGATAATCACAATCACATGGATATTATAGACCGCACAATTGTTGTGGCAATGACTCTGAAGAGGCAGTGAGGTTGTAACCACTGATACAAATCCCTACAACTTCAAGATCAATCCCTATAAATCTCCATGTTAAGGGTACAGTGATGAGTGGGTCGCTTCCAGTCACAAAGGCATTTATGAAATTATGTTTGGGATTGTATTCAAGAAAGGGTTAAATTTGCACCAACTTTCTAACTGAGATTGCATGTGATATCTATTCTGAAGTAAACTAATCCCGATTGAGTTGGGTAGGACCTCCATTGTGCAGCTCCATCACTCAGTCACGATTGCAGAGTCTTTCTCCAAATTACATTAGCGCACGACTGAAGACAAAATGACCCAACCAATGTAATATATGTGAAGCAAATTAAAATGTGTGTACTTTAATGCATTAAAACTGATAACTAATTGGATTGTGATTTTTCACGCATCGACTTTTCCTGGCCATGGATAGGAAACATGGGAAACTTTGTTTTCTGCTTCAGCATTAAGTTGTTCCATACTGCTTTCCCACTAAATTTAGCATTAAAAGTGAGTTTTTTTTTTAAACACGGGTAAATTCATTCAAAATTTCCAACCACTAGCAGATCTGTGACTAATCACCAGCGGACAAGCTGCGTGTGTGTGTGTGTGTTTTTTTTTTAATATTTGTGGTGACATCATGTTGATGACTTCATGAGCATGCCAGAGCACAGTGAGATAAACAATGAAGAGGAGTATGAAAGCCATGGAGACGATGGTCAACTTTGTTTTCCCCATACTTCGTGTAGTATGAAAAGGGCACAAATGCACAATCTCAGTGCAGACTGGATGATATTGAAGTGCTGATGAGACAAAGGTGGATGGAGTTTGGAGCTGAGATGGCAAAGAGAGAGCAATGCTGTGCCTTCTTATAACCATAAACACAAAACCAGTAGTGCTCATCCTGCAGCTACTGGTGTCTGTTTATTGCCTTGTGTTAGTGATGTGACATTGGCAGGTTACCCCAACATCATCCAGTAAATTAGAACTGATTAGAATGCCAATCAGATCCTTTCCCATTGCTGACAGGAGCCGATTGTTGACGTGTTTGAGTGGGTTTTCCAGCCAGTGGGAAAGCAGCCAAAGACTGTGGTACTCAGAAGTGAGGTTCAGTGAAGCTGATCCACTTTTAAGGTGAACAAGTCAGGTTTCGAGGCAGGTCTTAGCTTCTCAGTACCAAGAGGACTCAAGGAGACATATTCGAAATAAAGTAAATTTAGACTTTATTCTCCCCACACTGACCTCTTTTTCCTGCAAAGACATTTTAAAAAGGAAGTATTTTTGCAGTGTGAGGCATAGGGGTTATCTGGAATGGTGACAATGTTGAGGTTTTGTTTTAAGTCCCAACTGACTCAAATGAGGACATTTCCTGGGTTCAACATAGGTGGGGCTAACAGGTTGCTTGTTATGGCTGTGAGCTTGGAGACTTTCAGACTGGGTGAATTGTTAGGCAGTGATGTCTGCAGATGGGGCAGGATGCAGCTGGATTTTCATAGCCAGGTGGAGCGGTGATGAAAGGATAGGCTCCAGATGGCAGACATCGCTGAGAGATTCTTCATAACCAGACAGCTTGGTGGGGGTAGGCCAGGGACAATGCTGACAAGAGTGACAGCTCTATCAGAACAGGATGGCTAACACTGCAAAGCCAGCAAAGATGCAACTGGTGATGTCTTAAATATGCATGGGGAGGACTGAGGCGAGGATTAGAGGTAGGTGCTTCTGCACCTCGGACAGGTGAGGAGATTGACATGCTTTAACCTGGACTGAACTTGACAGGGAGAAGTGTTTGAAAGACTGTCAATTATTTGGACAGCCATAAGCTCAAGTGATTTAAACTAGTAGGTGCCGTTGACAGATTGACAAAGTTTTATGGAGCATAAATAATGTTATAGAAACAAGCAAACAAAGAGTGTAGTTTTGAGAGGGTAAGTTGGAGCTCATTGTTTTTAATTATACATTATATGCCGTAGTGGTAAAAAACAAACAAACAAACAAACAAAAAACAAACATCTAAATTCCCTGAGTGCAGTTTGACTTAAAAAACAATAATAAAACAGATTTAAGCCAACTGTGGGCAAAGTCTCATCAGTCTGTGTTTGAATGTGGATATATGCCATACCACTTCACAGAGGCTTTATAAACCTACCATCTGCAGAGGGATAATAATGTCTGGTATAGACTGGGGTTATGCCTGGAAACGCATCATAATATTGGGTTTGCACACAGTCACTCAGGCCATGAAATGCACTAAGGCTATGTTTTCCAGCACATCTTTGTTTGTTGGCAGGATTTATACTGAACCACTTTTCAAACCAAACTCTGTGCAGGGATAGGCCATGGAACAGGGAGGAACCCATAATATACTTTTTATATATAGGATTTTTTTTTTGTCTTGATGTAGGCATTTTTCATGTTTTCACAAATTGCTTAAACAGTAATGAATGGATCTTGGGCTTGCTGTATATCAGATAGGTATATAAAGTATATTATTTGTTGCACTTGTTTAAAACCATGGCTTGCACATAAATCATTTTCTCGCTAGGACTATTTTACCTCAAAATAACTGTTTCTGAATTATTTTGACAAAACAATAACCAAAATAGGCAATATGGTTGGTGTGTCATGCCCATGCCGCGTGTTTAGCACCTGTTTCTGCAGTTTGAGCTGAGCAGCAGAAAAGCAATACAAAATACTTCACGGAGCTACAACCTCACATTTCTAAGTATCAGCATTCAAGTATCAGCATTTGTAGAACTACTTGTTGTTGCCTTATCAACTTATGATGCACCATGTTTTGTGAAAAATAAATAATTTGTGATATCATTTTCAATGGCATCATATTTATCTAGGAGACACTTTTGTCCAGAACCAGCGAGGTAAGTCTAAGTTTCTCAGAACCAAGTGTTGTAATGGAGACATGCTGTTCGAAAATAAAGTCATTCAGAGGTGAGAAATTGTCTCACCACAATGACTTCTTTCCCTGCAAAGACATTTTAAAAAGGAGGAATTTTGCAGTGTGAGGCTTAGGGCATTTATGGACTGGTGAAAACATTCGGTTTTGTTTTAATTCCCAACTGGCTGCACTGAGGAAATTTTCTGAGTTCAATAGACGTAGCGTGAATAGTTATTTTGTCATGGCCGTGAGCTTACACCAGCGCCCTCTACTGACCATTAACAGTACTGCTGTGGCGCAGTTAATTAGCACCAAATGTCTCAGTATGGACGTCACAGGACTATTACTGGGATAACAGCACTAGATCACTGGCCAAGTAAACCCAGCGCTGCCTCCTCTGCCTTAGGATGTTTTAATGAAAGCAAGAGTCCTGGCACCTAATACCCTCTCCTTTACAGAGTGTCTATTGAAAGCATTGCCAGGTGCATCACTGTGTGTTTTAGGTGCTGAACAAGAAAATGACCAGGCAATGCATAGTGAATACACCTGGCAAGATAATTGGTGCATCTGTTATGACTGCGGTCATATTTGTCAGTCTGCCGTGTGTGTGTGTGTGTGCGTGTGTGCGTGTGTGCGTGCGTGTGTGCGTGCGTGTGTGTGTGTGTCCAGTAACTGTGTCACTTTTAGGTGCAAATAGATGTGTGCATCTTGTTGGAATACCTTTCATGTATTCCAACAAACCCCGGTTTGTGGCTACTTGGGACTTGCGGAAGTTGGGGCCTTTCTTTCATGTTGTGTCCTCGGCACCTCTAGACTGGGGCATAACATGAATTGTGGGCTCGTCTGGAATTCTTGTCGCGTTTTGTTTCGGGAAAAGTTTGGTGAGTATATTGTTTTTTTCTGGTTGGCAGTTGTTTTTTTGGTGTGTCGGGGGAATTATGGAGTTTGCTCTGGATGATTTTGTGACCAGTCCATCTTTAGCTGAAAAATGCAAAAAAAAAAAGCAGACCTATTGATTGTGGCATATTGTTATGAAGTGCAGGTGCCCTACAATGTCAATAAAGCAAAAACAGTTGCTGTGTGCAAAGTTGGTGGAACAGGGCGTCCTACCCAACCCAGCTGTGGATGCGGCTGCTGCTGTTGTGGGTGACATGGCTTGTGATGCGCTGGTGGCTGAGATGAACGCGGCGGAGGCTGCTGGCGTTCTCACTGCTGGTGCGGAGCATGGGCTGGTCACGGATCCTCTCATGGGTAACATAACCAGGGAGAATCTCCGCATAGCCCTCCAAATAAAAGAGGTGGAGACCAAAAACAAGCGGCTAGAGGTACAAGCCATGCAGCTGCGCATCAGGGCTCTCGAGCTGGAAAAAGGAGCCCCTGTAGCCTCCACCCTGGTGTCCCCTGTAGGTCGTGGCTTTGTTTCTGCTCTTGCTTTTGATATTAGTAAGCACATTGCTTTAGTCCCTCCATTTCGTGAGTCCGAGGTAGACTCGTATTTTAGCGCTTTTGAGCGGATAGCTGCCGCCCTGAGTTGGCCCAAAGAGTTCTGGTCCCTTCTCCTCCAGTGTAAATTAGTGGGGAAAGCTCAGGAAGTCTGTGCCAGTCTGTCTATTGAGGATAGTCTTGATTATAAAATCTTGAAAAAGACTGTTGCAGGCCTATGAGCTGGTCCCAGAGGCATACGTCAAAAAATTTAGAAACAGTGAGAAAACTGCCAATCAGACATATCTGTTGAGTTTGTGCATGACGAGTGTTTTGTTCGATAAATGGTGCCAAGCGTGTAATGTTAAAACCATGGCGGAATTGAGAGAGCTTATTTTGCTCGGAATTTAAAAAGTGTTTATGAACGAATTGCCTATTTGAATGAACAAAAAGAAGCCTCGGTAACCAAAGCAGCTGTGCTGGCTGAATTCATTTTGACACACAAACGTTTTTTCTATGCCAGCACTTTGTTTCACATACAATGCCTGAGTGCAGAAACCGACTGCCAAAGCTGATGCGTAAAAGCACCTTACCAGCTGTGGGTGAGCGCCGCGAGTGTTTTTATTGCCATGAGCCAGGCCATTTGATCGCTGCCTGTCCGGCTCTTAGAAAAAAAGGACAAATTTTAAACCTCCCGCAGGTGTGGGTTTCATAAACATCGCGTCCCCGCCTGAAAAAAGAGTTTTTACCTGATCACAGGTAAACGCGGAGGTTGATCCTCGTTTCAAGCCGTTTGTTTCTGTAACTAGCGAGGAATCGGATAAAGTACCGGTAACTATCCTCAGATACAGCCGCCTATCATTCATTCATGCTGGCTAGCATAATGCCACTCTCAAACGAAAGTTTGTGTTCTTCCGATTTGTTAGTTTGGGGAATTAAAATGAGTGAACACAACGCCCCACTTCACATGATCCACTTGCATTCACTGCTCGTGTCGGGACATGTGAAAGTTGCCGTGCTCCCATGGTTTCGTTTGTTTTGGGTAATGATTTGGCTGGAGATGTGTTTCCTCTGCCCGAAGTCATTAATGATCCCATTTCGGTTGTGTCTGCTTGCTGCCCAACCTCTGTCTCTTTTGCTGTGTCTGCGCCAACTGTGTTTCCTGTGTGCACAATTGCGCAGGCACAGGCTCGGAAATTGGGTGAAACTGTGGATCTGTCTAGATCGTTTATGGCTACGTTAGATGAGGGTGAGCCCTCCTTTGCAGTGTCCCCCACTACTGAGTGTGAAGAGACATCAAAATCTGTCAATGAGCCTGATCTCTTTCCTACTGACGCAGACCTGAGTTTAAACGTGACCCGAGAAATGTTGATCAGTGCTCAGAGATGATCTGTCTCTAACTTTGTGTCTGTCCTCTGCTGTAGCCGCCGAGGAAGACAGCAAGCTGTGTTTTTTCTGGACCATGGTGTCTTGATGAGACGGTGGAGTCCCAACTCCAGTGAGATACACGTTGTTAATCAGGTGGTTGTGCCAACAGACTATCAAGCGCAAATTTTGAGTCTCGCACAAGACTCTAGCTTAGCTGGCTACTTGCGTGTTAAAAAGACACACCATCGTGTGTTGCGCAATTTGGCCAAGGTTAAAAACCAATGTAGCAAAATATTGCCGCACCTGTCATACATGTCAAATTGTGGGAAAGCCCAATCAACGCATTCCTCCGGCACCCCTGCACCCGATCCGGTGGTTGCAGAGCCGTTTGAACGAATGTTGGTGGTTTGTCTGGGTTCAGACAATCCACCAACATTACCAAAAACTAAGTCTGGACATCAGTACATTTTGACTGTGATGTGAACTGCAACGCGGTACCCTGAGGCCATTCCATTGTGCCCGCTGAGCAAAACCGGTTGCAACAGCTCTCAAGAAAGCGCTGCGCCATTTCTTGGACTGTATGGGTATTATCGTGGTTTCTGGCGAAACTTTTCTGATGTGGTGGTTCCTCTCACCGGCCTTGTAAGTCCCTTTAAGCCCTTTTGTTTGGTCCCCCGCTTGCCAGGCTGCCTTGAGTCTGCCAAGGCGTTACTGTGCCGCGCACCTGTCCTCGCTGCACCCTGCCTTATGCGACCCTTCAAGTTAGAGGTTGATGCCAGCGCTTGTAGCACAGGTGCTGTGCTCTTGCAGGAGGACGATCAGGCTATTGACCACTCTGTTTGCTACTTCTTAAGAAAGTTTAATAAGCACCAGCTTCATTATAGCACTATCGAAAAGGAAGCTCTCGCCCTCCTGCTTGCCTTGCAGTATTTTGAGGTTTATCTCGGGTCTAGTTTACAGCCTGTCCAAGTATACACAGATCACAACCCATTAGTATTCCTGTCACACACGCGAAATTCTAACCAGCAGCTTATGCGCTGGTCTCTCCTCCTGCAGGATTTTAATCTGCAGATTTATCACAAGAAGGGCACCGAAAATGTAATCGCAGACACTTTGTCTAGGTGTTCCTCAAATCTGTAGGAATTAAACATTTTGGGGGATGTTTAATTCTTGGATGTGGGGGTGTTATGACTCTGGTCATGTTTGTCAGTCTGCCGTGTGTGTGTACCCAGTAGCTGTCACTTTTAGGTGCAAATAGGTGTGTGCCACATCCATGCGACCATTGGTGGGAGGGTTCTGCGTCCTAGCTGTGATTGGCTGGATGCAAGAGACTACCTGGCATATAAAGAGCCAAGATTGAGGCCGCCAGGTGGGCAGCAGGCATTCCTCATCCTCCCAGACTTGATTAGTTAGCTTCTGTTGAGTAGTAAGGGTGGACTGCCGGTTTTGTTTATATCGTTTTCTCCTGTTTATCTAGTTAGGGAGGTAAGTCTTTTGTCTTTCATTTCCTTAGTTTGGTTAGGTTAGTCTTTTTACTTCCAAGGCAGGATCCTTTTGTTTGTTATTATGCCTTAGTCCACCCTGAAGCCTATAGCTCAGCATTATATTTTTTCCTGTATATATTCAGTCATTTATATATTGTATTGTAAGTAAATCACCTTTCATGTATTCCAACAAACCCGTTTGTGGCTACTTGGGACTTGGGGAAGATGGGGCCTTTGTTTCATGTTGTGTCCTAGGCAACTTAGACTGGGGCATAACACATCACTCATTTTTTTCCTGGACATTACACAACTCAACAATCTTATAGTTGCAAAGGCTTGAGCTACAGTTTCCTCGTGCAAATTCTGCTTATGTGTCTGACCCCTCCACCTGTCAGCCCTACTGTATATACATAACCTCTGGATTAACCGGCCGTGTGCATCTTCAGCTGACGCTGCAAGGGTACCTAAAGTAATCATATTTTGAAAAGAGGAGCCACTGACTAAGCATACATATTAAGAGCAGAGAGGCCTCCGCCAAAAAGGGCAACAGCTTCATACATCAGGCTGTCAGGATGGTAAACTCTCTCCTCCCTGCAGTGGACTGCACAAGGTATTCAGCCATGTTAAGTAAGATTCCAAACCCTAGGGGGGGGAAATGTTCTGTTCAAAGCAGTCTATGAACTGTTTAGGGAAGAACTTAGCTTAGTCATTTTACAGGAAGCTGACTAGTAAAATTATAAATCAGTCACTTTGCCTTTGTGGAGTGGTGAAAAAGTACATGTAGTACATGTACTGTCTCCTTTTAACTAATCTAAACATGTTACTATTCAAGTTTAAGTTACTTAAAAATATTCTAGTCTAAAATCAATATCTAGGAAAGCAACAGAGCTATTAGCAAGCTAAACTAACATCTGTTTGGCTAGCATAACTATGTTACTTCAGTATTAGCCAAAATTACATTTCAAACTTAGCTGTGTGTGCTAATATTAGCGCTGACTGATGTGTTAATGTTACCATTGATAAAGAATTTTTTACTAGTGTATATTTCCACTAAAGCAGCAACTGCTATCTAAGGTGTTCGTGTAAGTACAAGAACAGAGGAAGTGAGCCAGCATTGGTGATGTTGCAAGATGTTCCAAATGAAGGGATTTTATTGAGGGAAGTTCCCATCATCACCATGTATTGAGTGCGGAGCAGGTACTCGTATTCGTGTGTGCTTATGATCAAAACGCAACCAGTGTCAATGTTTTGTCCTCTGAGATCTAAGTTCACATTCTTGAGATGTACTTTTTGTCTTTAGTAAGATAATCAGGGTTTTTTTTTTTCTTTTATCTGCCTGTAGTGTCAGAATTTAAACTACACCTGTACAATAAGTCATGTGAATAGCTCCATGCATTTTGTCCGTCGTGCTGTTAGGATGTATTGCTTTAGTATTCATGTGAAAGTAAGACAGTCGCTCATTATTGCAATTTATTAGAATGCTAATTTGAAGAAATAACCATTTTTTGTCAGCTTTTCTTATACAATTTATACTCACACTTACTCAGTTTTTGTTGTCTAATGTTAATTTTCCTGAGGCCCAGATACACCATTTTATGGAAATAAACACTTTATGCAGACTTGATTTAAAGTACCTCATGTGTAAAGAAAATAAAATGAATGCTCATTCACCATTCATGTTCTCTTTACAAAATTAGATGCTAATTGCCTTTTAGGCTTGGCAGTGCTTTGTCACAGACTCCAAATCTTCTTATTTTTCTGAATGGATTTGTTGCCAAATGGTTTCATCACTTAAATAAGCAAACTCATGAATGTGGCTCAATGTCTGACTGAAGCACACACACCAACATACAAGTGTAGTTGCCTACTCCTGTGTGTGTGTGCCACAGCCATGCACGCGCGCGCGCACGCACGCACGGACTCACACAAAGACACACACACACACACACACACACACACACACACCATACATACACACTGAATTGTCACTGCTATTCAATGGGTGTTTGATTAATTAGGACCTGATCGTTTTTGATCACTCATCAGTCATGGACAATAAAGGGAAGAAGGAGCAGAAAGAGACAGATTGCGCCTTACTAAAAACACGACTGACTCAATGACATTATGTTTAATAGAAAAATGCATGTGTTAGACATTGCAGATCTCATAGCAACTAGAGCAGAGGTTGTTTGCGCTCTCCAAATAGATTCATAAGAAGCTTTTGACCAAAGTACAAAGTAAAAATAAGACTTCACACAAAAAACACCAACCCCCCTTCATGCAGCGTCTGTGATATCAGTGACATCAGTGAGTCACATCCATGTGATACCTATTGATACAGCAAAAACCTGCCTCACAAACATTATGCTAAAATGAGATCTTCTGTCATGCTGCTTCCTATTTTCTGTCTCTTTTTCATCTCTCTACCTGCTCAGTTCATCTCTACTAGTGTAAAGATAAGTCCTGATAATTATATCTGTTTATACAGTCAGGAGTGCTACACACAGCGGATAAAGCCAAGCGCTACGTCTCACTTCCTTGTCCTCATTCCCATACTTGTCCTTTACTTTTTACTCTCTTTCACCTCTGAATTTTAATTAATTTAATTTAATAAAATTAATTAATTAATTTTAATTGTCTTATGAACAAGCTACAATGAAAAAGGCTTATTTGTCTTTTCTTTGCGCACACATAAAAGTTATCCAAAGTTGTCCAACTGATCTGCATGCAGCAGCCATGGCCAACAAATAGAAGATTGGTATAAATGTTTCTGCAAAATATTGGATCACATTCAGATATTAATTTACCCCATTATCACATTTATCCTTTTATTTTAAGGACATCTGAATAGGCTGCACAACTATGTTGAATTAAAAGAGCGCAGCAATAAATCAAATAAGCCGATAGTCACTTAGTGTCTGTGAACCAGTTGGAGCATGTAGAGAATAAAGAGACAGTTATTTTTTACAGTTGGTAGAGAAAAAAACTGAACCTCAAAAGGGATGATGACTATTGGAGTTAACTTTCAGGTCCTATTCAGAATTGCCTTCTATCCTTCTATCCTACACACTCAGACAGGTGCCCAGTGAACCCACTATTAGTATAGGGACTGTTCACCCTCAGTTGTACGGCTGGACACATTTTTGCACCAATTAAAGATTGAATACCATTTACCATTTATGTTGTAGATGCTATCTTCAAAACAAAAGCACCACACTTATTTGATAAGGAAGTGTGGTATGCTTTCCATTACGACCTTTTTTTTCCAAAAAAGCTGATGCAAATCCCCAGGCATATGTCATGTGGATAAACTGACACACAGTACATGGTTGCGCTCTCAGCTAGGGATGTAATGTTTCATAGAAAACACAATTGAGTATGATTCCGTACGAAAGGAGGAAAAAAGCCAAAGGTGCATAATTCTAGGTGTCCTCTCACATATTTTGATCAGATAGAAGTGCAAGTTTGTTCCACTTAGTGTTATTTAGAACTACCTGAGATTGTTGGTCCAGCCTGTGACATTGTTGCTATTGGTCTTGAAAAGTTAATAGTTAACACAACAGACAGTACATTTTCAGATAAGTCATATTTTCAAAAGGCAATCACAATCAGCAAGTCTAAACTTGTGAAGGTACAAGATAAGTATTATATTAAAAAAATCAAACTTGCACATGGGTTCCATTTGTTCCATTTACAGCAGGCTATATTCAAACATTCAAAGCTTAACAAACTCTCACATAAGTCAGTCACCACTTGGGTATACAGCTATAAATGGCAGGGTGCAAAGGCTTACACTATGTGTGCATAGGATGACGAGAACTTTAATAAATACTTTAGGTTGAGTTAGGGTTAGGGTTGCATTTGGACATATGGCCGTTGAAATGTTAATGTAGGTAGCCTCTGTAATGTCTTTGGTCCTGTCTACTTTCACATCTAGAGCTTTCTTAAAACAGCGAGTATAAGTTGTTGGAAGCCTGCTTTCTTCTGCTCAGCTCTGGTGATCGACACATCTGGGTCATGCCATCTAATGATTCTGATGCGCATTAGCATGTTTGAGTAGTTACTAGATAGACGAGACCAGGGGTCTTAAACTGGTCCGTGAAAGGGCTGTGTGGTCGCAGGTTTCCAAGCGGGGGCCCACATGACATAGCAAAGTGAAGACAGTTGATTGGTTGAGTGGAGTCAGGAGTGCTCCTGCTCCTGCCAATCAGCTGTCTTCACTCCGTCGATTTGCTGTATCAGGTGTGCTCCTGCTTGGTTGGAAATGAAAACCTGCAGCCACACGGCCCTTTCATGGACCAGTTTGAGACCCCTGGACTAGACAGTTGAAATGCACAATATATACATTTTGAAATCTTAACCTACATAAACAGTATGTTCATAGGCAAGTCTGTACAGAGCTAACACGTAAATACTAAACTCACCTCAGCAGGAGGTGCCGTTTTAACTTTCACCCTCAGAGCACAAAGACAAAACCTCCTAGCAGATGATGATGTGGAGTTTTTGAAATGGTATATCAATAACAGCAGCTGTGGTTCCAAATGACAGTTTAGCTTCCAGGTGCTGTGGCAGCAGGTATGCAGCACGAGAGTTAACACAGAATGGGTGGCTGTATTATACCACAGTTATGATAGAATTTTGGAGAGAGGAGTAGAACTCTCAGCGCTCACACTCAGCTTTTTATTTATTTATTTTTTCTCAGCCACTCTGTTAGTTGCCATTGAAGCTGTAAGTTATGTGGGAGTTAGTTAAAGTAAGAGAGAGACAGAGAATGGAGTTTAAAATTGAAACTGAGGAAAAAAAAAGACAAAGGACTATGGAAGAAGAGGGAGGTTGAACACAAAAGACAGATGTCAGGGCTCAGGAAAAGAAGAGACACTATGACAAGAGCGACTTTTCACATCAAGCTGAAGCTTTGAATATGTAATAAGCTCTTGATGGATGGCTGGCCTACAACCACATCTACTGCATGTTACTTATGCATGCCATTAATTCATTGCAGAGAGAGGAGTCAACCTGCGAAGCCAAGCATAAACGCTATGATGAATGGCAGATGGACAGTCTGGCAGGTAAACAGGCAAGCAGGGAGATGGATGCATTAATATGCTGGCAGACAGAAGTGGTCCAGTAATCAGGCACATAGGAAAATTGAGTCAGGCTAATAGGATTGGTGCAGTGTTGCACGGATAAACAATTTACAAACCAGCAAATTAACAACCATACACTTAACATTAAACATTATGGCCGCCAGAAAGAGAAGGCTGGTTTACAGGCAGAAAGCTGTTTACATGCACCCCAGTTTCTCAATTACTGGAGATGATTAGAATATTATTTCAGTTACATTTACATGGAGTCGACTAATGCATTTGAAAATAAAAGGGATTATTATTGCTCACCACACCACTGCATACTGCAGCATCCTGTGTTTGTTTTGAAAATTTTAACTAAAATGTATCTATGAAAATCCAACTTTAATGAATTTTTTTTGCTGTTTAAGCTTCAGTGTTTTCACGAAAAAAATAACACCATATCCAAATCAACACACACACACATAAATATAGATATAGAAAGATGGCAGGGCAAATCACACTATTGCCTCACTAATGATGCAGTCTCTGTGTAGCAGGTTCCTTCCCATGGATAAAAAACTCATTAACACATGTTTCCGTTTGTATTTTTGACTCTGTGACTCTTGTGTGTTGTGAAGTTTGTGTGTGTGTGTGTGTGTGTGTGTGTGTGTGGGGGGGGGTGTTATAGTATCATCTATGATTCAAGCAATGATGTTTATATTGAGTATGTGTACATACTGGTTAGTCCTCAATGGCAGACAAGAACAACAACAACCCTGAAAACAGTTTGACTGTTGGTTTGACACTGGATGGGAGCTGCAGTCTCACACATCACTGAACCAACCTTCCAACATGACCGCCACTGTGTCATGACTATATAATCATATCACACTTTACTACTTCAATAGTGCAGTAATTAGTCTCACAGCTGGAGGAGATCATGTCAGAAAAGCATATATGCAGGTTATTTTGGGTGTTCATTTACTACTGGGGATAGCCTTTGTGGTGACTTTACTCGGAAGCCACACGCGAAAATGCAGGGGAATGAGACAGACAGAGAAGGACAACTGCAGACACAAACAGACAGAGATAGACAGAGAGGTATTCAGAAACAGACAGGCAAAACCCTGGTTGACCTTTGCAAAGCCCAACAGGGTGAATGAAGAAAAACAACACTGTCTTTTAGTCATCACTAAGCTGACAGCAGTTTCCGGATTCCAAGTGTCTCTGTGTGTGGGATACAGGTCTAGGTTGACACGCTTCACGGGAGAAAGTCTGTTGCACTCTCCGTCTTTCTCTCTCTCTCTCTTTTCTCTCTCTCTCTCTTTCCTTCTTCCTGTCTCTCCATCTCTTCTTCTTCCCCTCTTTCCCTCTGCCTCTGAGCAGTCCTGTCTGGAGAGTGTCTCTCACCCTCCCTCTCTCTCTCTCACTCACATACACTAACTCACTCACTCTCTCTCTCTCTCTCTCTCTCTCTCTTTCTCTCTCTGCCCGGCTCACTTT
>CAAKHG010002755.1:2835-21328 GCA_901007715.1 Dactylopterus volitans
ATCACTCTATTAGCCATCACTCTAGTATAAACATAGAGGTCACTAAAATGGAGTGTGCGTGTGCATGTGTGTGTGTGTGCGTGTGTGTGTGTGTGATGTGTTTGTGGCCAGAGTCGACTTACAGTGCAATGTGGTATCCTCTAATTGTCCCCCTCCCACTTTCCCTACTCCAATACGCTAGAGAGAAAGGTAACAGCAGGTGGAACAAACAAACAACAAACACACACACACACACACACACACACACACACACACACACACACACACACACACACACACACACACGCACACACACGCAAACACACGCACACACATCTAACAAGGTGTGCAGCATCCTAAATGGAAAAGCCTGAAAGGTTAACTGTGCTGCTATATGAACAATGCAAGCTTTCCATCAGGCGGCGATCATTGGGAGAGACACACTGCGAAGTGATGGATGAATGTGTGTGTGAGAAAGGAGAGAGGGGGGAGAGAGAGAGAGAGAAACATAGAATAAGATATAGGCAGACACATATAGTGGATACGGCTTCTTAAATTCTCTTTGTCCCTTTTTTTTTTTTCTTTTTGCCACAAAAATGAATGCAAACAACATGGTTGTTTGCCGGACATGTCACTCTGGACATGTCACTCTTAAGAAAAAAAAAAAAGAGGCATTTTTAGTGAACAAATTATTTTGAAATATCACAGGAAGACTGAGGATGCAGATTACGGATAGAAATTGGTCACAACCCATTGCACTCAATTTGCCAAGATTATCTTGAGGTGCACCATCTGTATCTTGGGAAGGTTATTTATACTTTTATCATCAGCCCCTGAAAAAAAACAACCCATAACCGAGCCACATATTCCTCACGGCGCTCGAGGCGTCGTCTGTCCAGTGTTATAAATTGATTCTGCTGTCAGAGTTACACAGCAGATGCAGCGGGAGACCTTGGAGAGGCTCGAAGGGACAAGTGTTATTAGCATAAAGAAAGACACTGGTGCAGCTGTGTGGGGCCGTACTATCACTTTGTTTGTATAGTCTGCGAGTGGTTCTCAACACATCTCTTACTGTGGCAGGTCAACTGTATATTTAGCTTGTTACTGACTTACAGAGGTAACAGCCTCTAAGAGTTGAAGTCAGTGCCTGTAAGTTGTCAAATGCGCCTGTCGACATTGTTGTTGCTGCTGCTGCTATTGGTGAATGTGGTTAAAGATAACTGAATCTGAATTTGATATATAAGCCTGGCAGTGCATATGATTCGAAGGGCAAGTGGCTCATAAACAGTTGTTATGTGCTTTAGTGATTGGAAGAAAGTAATTTTCTCACTGGCCACCCCAAGTTGATGGGTTAGGGTCACAATTGATGATGCAATAACTGATTGTAAACATGAACTGTGTCATAATCCGCTAATAAGGTGCAATGATTAATTAGTAATGATGCCCCACAGCATCCATGTCATATAGTAAAACGTGGCTTTCAGCTCAGTCATCATCATTTATTCATCTGTAATATCTAAGAGAGCAGAAAAACAATCAACAACCTTTAGAAATGTTTCTTTTTCCTCATACAGGTCAAAGACACACTCATTTAATGCAATATGTAGCACCAGTCATTTATTTCCCTCTTTATAAATAAAATATGTTAACATGCTTTGCACCTTTTACTTGCCCGGGCACTCGAAGGGTGACATTTTCGTTTATCTTCTTCCGCTTATCCGGGTCCGGGCCGCGGGGGCAGCAGTGGCCTGCTGTCCAATACACATTGCACCAGACACATATGGTTCATACTGCAGGTCGACCACCTGCAGGAGGAACCGAGTGGCATTTTGAAGCTCTGAATTACATGCTGACATAGAACTCATGAAGGCAACACTGTTGGTATCCTAGCAGCCACGCACGCCAGCGCTGTGTTCAGGCTGCCCGGGGATTCACATTTCACCTCTGTAAGAGTCTAAGCCGCCAGCATGGACATCGCCGTCCAGGCACAAACCAAAGCGATCTCCACCTTTCCTGCGTTCAGTTACATCCCACCGCAACGGGAGGAACCAAAAGAAATGTCCTACTTTCATAAAGACTTCGAGGTTTGATGTTGGACCTGAAATGTTGCTTACTAAATAGGAATTCTGCTCATTTTAATTGACTATGACAATTTTGGGTGGAAAAAAAACACATGTTTTCAAAGGCAATGTTAAAGAATTGATCAAGATGATGTGAAAACTGGATTCCTGCAGACCACAGTCCTCAGAATAGTACTCATGTATGTTAAAATTGGAGGTAAATCTTAAATACCTAAAAAATGAAAGAAAAGTTGACGAATATTCTGGAAACGTAGCTATAAATGTTTTTGGTTTTTTTTTTTTTGCCTATGCACTCCAGCACAAGGATAACTTGCAATTTTCCACAACAAAAAAATTGACTCTATAAGATGATGGTTTTCCATCTAATACCGTTCTGAGGTTGGCTGAAACTGAATTTCTGACCCAACACATATTTATAATCCAGGAAGTCATAACTCTGCTCAGTCATGACTCAAACTCCCTTGACAATATCATTGGATTTTTCTGTTGAAGCCACAAACAGAAATTCTGTTCAATACAGTAATAGAACAAGTGTTCCACTTAATGATCTCCTGCTGGTGAGTGACCCATCACAGTGTTCTTTGTTTTATTTAACCGCTTTGGAGAATAGATTGTTGTGAGAATTTTGCCTGCAGCGCTCCCTCTGCTTCCCTCACAGATGCTCAAAGTGACAACCAGACATGGGAGGTTGAGCTTTGATTGTCAAACAGCTAAATCAGAGTCTTCTCACTAAGAGGTCCAAGAGGTGTTCCGGCACGATCAAGTGTTTCGCCAGGATAAGGGCTATAAGAGTCTGCACCGAGATGACGGAAAAAACTACAAAGGAAGAGGATTAACATATACGAGTGGGTAATGTGCACACATCCGTCCAATTTTCTCCAAAAGGTTATGTTTTCGCTTGCATTCGCCGGTTTGCTTGTCGGGTAGCAGGACTGATCAAAAGCTAATAGGATGATTTCCGTAGCAAGCAGTGAAAGAATGTAGCGGAGGCGGAGGAAGAAGCCATGACAGTTTGTGGCAGATCTGACGGAAGCAGAAGACACCTTTTTCTTAAAGATTGGTGTTGGCATACGTCTGAGCTCCCTGGGTGCCCCACTGCTAGCAGGATTATGAAAAAAAAAAAAACATTCGGCAGATTTTCATGAAACTTGCTGGGATAAAGTACATTTAGGGCTATTTTCCTCAGAGCAGGAACATCTTACATGGACCATGGTACAGCTGTGCTCTTTATAGGGTGCCGCTCTCGTTTCAACTGTTTTGATAAGTTTAAGCATGAGATAAATTCATCAGACCATTCGGTTTTATTTGAATATTTGTGCTGTGGCTTCTATAAGCAAAATCAAATTAAAACTTGTTGATGAAATCTGTTATAAATCCAATTGTCCCTCCGTTGGTTAAGTGAATTTGAAATCGGTGTGAAATAACTTTGTTGTGAAATACTCAAAAACAGCCTCATAGTGTAAACAGAATTAAGGCTTTGCAGTTTCCTTTAACCGTTTCTATTAGAATACTTCAAAATGCACATCAAATAAGTGTAAGGAAACAGTGTGCTTGTTGAGGTTTCGTTTTTTTGTGTTTGGACGCCAAAAGCACAGACTGAAACCAGGAATGGTTTTAACGAGGTTTTGTTCAAAAAAAAAGATCAAAACTGAGTGCATGACAAAAAGGTCAAGTTCAGCAGAAAAAACTGCTGCAGGTCCAGTGGCGTGGCACACTGGCAGTTCAAGACACACACAGAACCCCACAACCAATTATAAACAATGCAGAGCACAGTCAGTTGAAAAATACTCACAAGGCGAAGAACAATCTGGAAATAAGGGAGGGAGTGAACGCCAGGCATTTATGGACGAGGCCATGAACGACTGAGCTCCAGGTGATTCCTCCCCTACCACTGCTGGAGAAGCCAGCCACGCCCCCCCCCTGCGATATACCCCGCCCCCGCCACCCACCGACCCACCCACCCACAAACACACACACACACGCGCTACAAAAAAAATTCCAGAAAACAAGCAAAGTCAGCCTCATCTGAGTTTCTGTAGCCAAAAGGGCCCCTTGCAGGAGGATCAGCCAGGTGAACAGCAGCAACCAGCCGCTGGCAAAAGCCAAAACGCAGCCTCAAATCATCCCAATTTTTCTCTCTTCTAGCATAAAGCATTAGGTCAGCGCCATATTTGAACTCATCCTCCTCTGGCATATTCAGACTTATTCCTCGTTATCACTGAAATCCAACATATTTAAATTCAGACGTGCGACACCCATACCTCTGTTTCAACTCATTCCTTTCTTTTCTCTTTTTTCTTTCCGAGGCCACTAATGATCAGCGATACGAAGCCATCACGGCTGTGTCGTAGGCTCCCCGATGGAGCAGAAATTAACGACATGAAAATAATGGTAAAATTAATCATGTTCAAATGTCAGAAGTTACTTTACCCTAGAGTAATCAGTCTTAAGCCTCTTTAGGGGCATTTTCCTTCATCAAAATGTTGCTTTCGCTACGAGAGCACATCACTTTGAGTCTCACCGATTCACTGCAGTTCAACCAAAAAGCATATTGGAGTTACAGTGTAAACTAATATAATAGTTTAGTTTACTCATGCTTTATAATCCAGCTCCTCTATTGAACCAGTGGATATTACCCTACAAGACTGACATATAAACACATGGCACACAGACCAGTAGATTCACTGCCTTTAACTGCCACAGATATGTTTATTATTGCAAACACAGAACTTTGAAAGCTGCGCATGACATTTGCTACAAGGCTTTTGGAATGTTTCGTGATAGGAGTGGTGGTGGTGGTGGTGGGGGGTGGGGGGGGAGGGGGGGATTATGGAAATGAAGTCTAAAAGAGCATACTTTGAAAGGAAAAAAAGTTCCATAATTGTACGTCTGTTATCACTCGGTGCGCGGTGTGGTGCCTGATACATATTTCTGAGTTTTATGACATTTGTTTATGACTCCTTTAGGAGCCATTTTTATCTCCTTAGAGTAATTATTCATGTCAAAAATCTAGCTCATAGTCAGTTTCTGGGTCACACACACATACACACACACACACACATACTGCTGAGCATGTAATTACAGTGAGTCGGGTGGCTGCCTATCGGGGTTGGTGACAACTCCTTCTGAATTATGATGTTTCTGTTCCAGAATTCACAGTTGAATATGAATTAAAATCTATTTATTGTAGGACATATTTAAATATTCAGAGGATAATAACAATGTGATATATATTTTTTTGTTCGCCTTTTCTCTAAAGCTCATGAAAATACAAGCCCACTTCTAGGTCTGCCACAATGAGCGGGTACCGTCAGATCTGCAGAGACACACCGCTGCTCTCACTACTACTGAGCCACACATGTTCTTCAGCTTTTCCCAAAACAGCTTAATTATGTGGCTCATGGTTTTATTTGCTCTGACTCTTTCCACCTCTGTTAAAGACACATAAAGCAGAGAGGGAGATAACCCATCATCTTTTCATTTCAAAACTAGCAGAGTGGAAGTAGTTTTGCCTTAAGTGATCTTGACTTTATGACGATCCCTCATGACTTAACAGAAATGATACCCGGGCGAAGAACTGGAGCTGTAGTAGGTTCAGTGTGCTCGCTGAGTTGTAGCATCTTTAAAGTAATTCATGGTAAAAAAAAAATTGAGCGTGTACAGAAGCGCTGTGCGCAAATTCATGGTGCCCAGATGATCTATCTTACTTGCTTTTCCCCAGCAGAATTACCTTCGATCAAACAATTCCAATGCAAATGCAAATTGCAATATTTTTTTGTTTTTCTTTGCATGGAATTGCAGATACAAGTGAAAATTGCAAGAAATTGTTTCTTTTTTCTTTTTTTTTTTAATTCAAATTAGGCACGTCGTTCCCATCTGTCACCTCATCAGAGAGGCTCAGAATTACAATAATTCTAACTATTTGCTTTTTTTTAAAAAAATTTTTTTAAATGAGGTAGTCATTTGGTACACCATCATGAGTTAATAAGCATGACGGTGTCAGAAAGGTAGGCTGGGACTCTCTCAGAGTTGTTCAGTACACATCTTCCATTTAAATCTGGAGTCCAGTGAACTGTAACAGCTTCAGGCTTTTCAGCAACTCGTGTCAGCTCGAGCGCCTTCTCTTGTCTCTCTGGTAAAGAACTTCTAAGCACTTCGCCTGAAGCTGCTGAAAACCAGGTATGGCTCCTGCGTTGGTTACCGTTTCCCTAAAGAACTGGAATGTCGACTGTAGTGCAAGTGTCAAGCCAATCGCTGCAAATGTTAGGGGGAAAAAAAAAAATGTATCAAGAAGACACGCAGCCATAATTGGTGAAAAATTCCTCCGCTCCACAGTAGCTCACCTTTGCAAGATATTTTCAGAGCTTATTTGCATTTAATTACTTTCCTTTTACACCTCTGCCTCACTAAGTCAAAGTCTCTCTCACACACCAACTCTGTGATACATTCAGTTAAGCTCTCATGCCTTGTTTCCACATCTTATTCGAGACTTTAAATACCTGAACTATTTTCTCACTCTCCCTCTCTCTCCGTCCCTCTCTAGCACGCCCCAGACACACACACACACACACACAATTGAAATTCCAACACCAACATAACCACAAACCATACACCTTAAGTCTAACTCACCTTAAGTCCTTTGACACCTGCAATAGACTTGGATATCATAGTCATTTGTTCAGTGTTGCTGTTCACATGTTTCAGTCATTCTCTTGTGTTTTGTAATAGAAACGTGTCGGTCGATGACTTTTGTTTGTGTTCCACTACGATGCCGCAAAAGGTGCTAAGCAGATGACCCACGACTTCATGCAGAACATCCGGGAATTGCCTTCGCACGACTGTCTTGATCAGAATTTTTTGTTCGTAATTGTTTCATTTTCAAAATCAAATATGAGTGGCGGTTATGGAAACAGGACGTAGGCTCAGAGACATGAAGGAGACTGCTCCGATTGGTCAGATTTGTGTGAAAGTTGTATATGGCAAAATTGCGAGGTTGCACAAAATCCACAGAGCGGAAATCACTTACTTCAATTTACCCGTTGAAGGAATAAATGAACTCATGCCTAACATTACACTGCATGCACTGATTCCTAAATTGACTGGCTCTACCTGGAGGGCATGTGTGGCTTCGAGTGAGCCCCAAGCAAAACGAGAAGATGAACTCTCGTTCTTCAGGAGTTGTGTCTCCAGTCTTTTGATCCCAGCAGAGTGTGTGACACTTCAACTTTTACACAGTCTCCTAGATATGGACAGAGGTGATCACGACCTCGAGGTGGAGGCTTTGTTTGATACAATACACATTCTTTATCACCTGTTTCTTTGGAAAAGGACCACGGCCACAGGGTTATAAAAATAATGTAATTGGATCACTGGCCAATTTCGTGTATGTAGAGCATACGCTATATATGCACCACTCACCTGCTGCTGTCATGCGTCATGTAGGCAGTGCCATCGATTATACTGGAAGTAAAAGCCTGTTTCCAATCAACATTCCCAGAAACTTTTATTTTCAGGAACTGATTTACCCGGGTAAAAGAATTCCTGTTAATCTGCATGGTTTGCGTTTCCACCGCACCACAAAGTTCTGGAGAATTTATTCAAATCAGGCTGATGATGTAAAAGAAAACTGCACTACATCCATTACACCCACCCGTATTGAATTTTGCTTGCATGCAACTTACACGATGCTTATATTGTCCTTAAATTTTGATGGCATGTAAATGAACCGACAGTATGAGGCCAGAGTTTTTTTAAATAAAATCTAAATGAAAAACAAAAGGTGCAAAAACAAGGAGCCATGAGAATCACAAAATTAAAAAAAATTCAGTACAGAGTTCGGGCTTCTGGCCGAGTGTCTGAACAAGCCGGACGCCACTTCCACAAGTTCCTCTGGTGGGACAGCTAGGTGTTCCAAGGCCAATTAGGAAATTCATTTCCACCGCTTGTATTTGCGATTTTGTTCTTTTGGTCACTACCCAGAGTTCATGACGATAGGTGGGCGTCAGAATGGAGATTGCCCGGTAAATTGAAAGCTTTGCCTTTTGGTTCAGCTCTGACCGAGGACCGAAGAAGTGCAAGTGCACTTGTGGACATCCTTATGTTTGAACATGGTGTTAGTTATGGACAGACCATTATTAGTCCAATAAGTGAATCCCACTTGAGTTTAGATCAGGGAAACTGTTCCTCCCAATCACAGCCTTCCAGGTCTCACTATCATTGCCCACATGAGTGTTGAAGTCTCCCAGTGAGGCAATGGACTCCCTGGTATGGACGCCTTCCATCAAACATCAAAAATGGTGGGTAATCTGAACTGCCGTGTGGTGCATAAGCACAGACACCAGTCAGCGCCCAGTCCCTGACCCGAAGGTGCAGGGAACCGGGGTGAACTCTAACGTGCAGGCCATGAGCCGGCGGACGAAGAGCAAACCCACACCTGGCTTCAGCCTCTCACCCGGGACAACTCCAGCAAAGAAGAGGGTCCAGCCCCTCTGTGTGCATTGAGGCGAGGCCAACTATATCTAGTTGGAAATGCTCAGCCTCCCACACCAGCTCAGGCTCCTTCCCCACTAGTGAGGTGAGATTCCATATCCCCACAACCAGTTTCTGCAGCCGGGGATCAGACAGCCAAGGTCCCCCTCTTGGCCTGCTGTCTAATCCACAATGCACCAGACCCCATGTGGTTCATTCTGCAGGTGTTGGGCTTGCTGGAGAACAGACCCATGTCTCTGCTTCGGGCCCAACTGGACCCCATGAGTGAAGGCCTGGCCGCCAGCCGCTCGCCGATGGGCCCTTTTCCCTGGCCTGGTTCCAGGGCAGGGCCCTGTTAATCCTCCGGTCAGGGTACACTGATCCATCGATCTTTTTTCTTTCTATATGTGTCTTTATGGACCATTCTTTCTCTGACCCTTCACCCAAGACCATTTGCCATGGGAGACCCTTCCAGCGGCTGCTGCCCCCGACAACATAGCTCCTAAAGTGATGGTCCACGGAGGGGCACTCCCTTCACTGGAACTTTAAATTCAACTGTATGTTCAATTATTTATAATAAAATGTAATATTAAATATGTTTAATTAATGAAATTGACACTTAATAGAATAATTTAATAACAGAAAATGCTGTATACTAATCTACACGATTTTAATGTTGTGGGACAATATGAAACAAACCGATGTGGAAAAAACCACTTTGTTCCTGTCATAATCACATGTCACATTTACATTCTCGCCTTTTATCTCAGTGAGGGAAAATTACTGTCTGTACTTACAATTTAAAAACGTCACCTTTGAATTATCTGGGCTCGCCATTGCTTTGTGTGTGTGTGTGCGCGCGTGTGTGTGCGTGCGTGCGTGCGTGTGTGTGTGTGTGGGTGTGTGTGTGGACAATATCTGCCCAAATCTGCCTCTGGTTGGCTTACCATGAAATTTTACTCTACCTTATCCAATCATTATCACTTATGCGGTCGTCCTGGGCTTTTCGCTCCCTCCGGTGGCTGAGAGAGTTTGATCGGAACCCTCGGATAAAAAGCTTCAATGCGTTTAGTTATAGTAACACGTTGCATTTTATCGCTAGCGGCTGTTTTACTGAAGAAAGAAACAACATTAGTAATGCTGTTTATTTGTAAGACTATTGTTCCCATCACTGTCTGTCACTTGATCAATATAGCCGGGGGTATAGCGCAGGAACCACTGGAGTAACAGCCACAGTATTTTGCTCTATAATTACCATTATAGGCCCACTTTCAGAAAAAGTTATGGAAACGGGAAAAGTTAAGGAAATTCTTTGAAAATACTTGAAACTTCCTGAGCTTTGTACATCTGCATGACCTCATGTAGCAAATGTAGCTTAACTCAGTGCAACAACAGTGGCTAAGTTCACCACAGTGATTTGGAAAACAATTTAGAAGTTTATATCATATTTTCTGAGAGACAGATTGCATCTGTAGATAAGGGAACTTAAAACTGACATGCTGTATGCTCAACTATATAATGTAAATCCTTTCATCATTTGACCACAAATAATTAATTCAATACTGTGTAGACAACAATTATGTTCAGGACCAATCACAATGTTGTTCAGAATTTCTAGTTTGCCTTTTATGACATTTTGAAGTGTAGCTGTAAAGCACACGTGGCACTGTTACAGACAACGACCATTTTTACATTATAAACACGTCCCATTGAAGAAGATTAGCAAGTGGAATCTAATTGGAATGCAGTCATCAGTGTTATTAGTTGAAGTATAAGCTATTTGATATTTTGCTCAAATCTTACAACCTGACTAGATGGGATCATTAAAGTGAAAAAGTGAAATGGGACGCTCCTCTTTTCTGATGTTCTGCTCATCCCCAGGAGAAGTCGAGAAGAGCGAAGGCGCGATCATACTAAGAATACAGCCGCCATATTTCTCCTGCTCATTATCAACAGGCCAGCAGCATGCACGACTGCATCGTGTAAAAGCTGATATTTTTAAGGATAAAGGGATCACTGGGGTAATGGAAGATGGATTCAGATCAGTGGCTTTGATTTGAAAACTCCAAAGTATGAAAGTATCTTCATTGCGACAGCATTGAATAATAAACTAGTGCTGCAATCTGTAAATTTCAGTTTAGTTAACCTTTTTTTTTTTTTTTTTTTATAAAGTCTGCATGTCTTGTGTAAACCAAAACAAAACCCTCACCCATCATTTCATCAGATATGATGTGCAAATTGTTATTTTCAGTAAAATAACATTAATGGGGGAATTTTCAAGGCGGCTCAAGCTTGTTGCATCAGTGACGTATTCAGGTTGTTTGCAAATTGCAGCTCAGTATTGCAAATTATATCTACGTTTCTGTGATTTCTCTCTTGAGTATAATTGTTTGTATTCAAAAAATAGTATCTTGGATGAGGAGTAATCTGACAGCATTTAGCACGCTGCTATTTGAAATGCTGGATTAGCTCTGAAAACTAAAGTCTGGTCTTTCTGGTTTGATCTCTTTTGAAAAGTCCCTTCTCAGTTGCTGACTCACCTGGCAGAAACAGCTTTCTGATGACACACCTCAGGTTGACTGTGTCTCTGACAAAAAGGTTGTTCAGCGAGGTCATGAAAAGAGAAGGAGCAGAGATTCAGGAGGCCAACGAAAAGACTATAGTTTACTTACACAAACACTTCAAGGTACAAAGAATTTCACAATTCTATTTTCATTTCAGTATCTTAATTAGATGCTACGCCACTTGTTTCTGCACGTCATCTCTGAAATTGTGTATAAACCCTGAGCAACCTCCTACGTATATGCGTAAACACCTGCTTAGAGAGATTGCAGCATCTTTTTATTAGGACTGTGTCTCGTACGTACAGTTGCGTTGTGTTGTTTCACACCTCATCATATTCATGAAACATGAGAAACATTCGTGTCCTCAATATTTTAGATCAGTCATCGCAAGTGCTAATTATTGCATCGAGGAGGACAGTTTTCATTAAAGAATACACGTATTTTCAGAACTGATTCTAATTTGGATATCATCATATTTTATATATATATATATATATATATATATATATATATATATATATATATATATATATATATATATATATATATATATATATATATATATATATATGAATATTGGCCATGTCAGTTCAAATGTGAATGAATCTAAAAATAACCTGGCAGATAAAGTCTTTATACTCTTATGTGATGCAATCATCACTTGTAAAAACTACTCTTCGTTTTATTAGTAGTTTATTTCAAACATGTAAAAGATCAAATAAAGACAAAATTAATATCAAACCATACTAAAGGAACATATGCACAAACCAAAAGAAACAAACAAAACAAAAAGTAATAGTATTCATATAAGATAAGTGTAAACATTTGCTGAAAATACATAACGTGTCCATAACGGAGAAACTTACGTACTCCTACCCCATATTGATTACATACCAATATACTTCCCTATTTACCATGTGTAAACATTGATATAGTACAGTCGAATATGACAGTTGGACAGACACTAAAAATAACATTTTTTCACTGGTGAGGATTAAGATGAGGAGCTCAATTACACTCACATTTGTTAAAAATGTACAGTTTGGATTGATAGCTGTTATAACAGCGTAACATAAAAATAGCAAATGGGAAGAAGCCTGTAAAACCACATAAAGCCGTCTTGTTTGATAATTCCATTTGATAAACAAGCCAGTTTTCCATGCTGAGCTAAATGGCTGCCACCTGTAGCCCCACACAGATGGATGTCTATCTAGTCACGTTCCTCCCAAATGTGGAGACACTCTCTTACACAACTGCACATTTTAAAAAACAAATTTAACACCTTGAGGTTTTAAAAAAAACACTTGCCCAGTGTTTAAATGGGAACTACTATCAAAGTGTTGAATTAACACCTCTGAATGAGTCAAAATAATTAACACTGTGACATTGTTACCTAATTCTTACGCTGTGAAAAGTTACCACCACGAAAGGTGACATAAAAACCCAACTTCTGCCTCACAAGCACAGCCTTTGTTAATAAGAATGTGGAGGTCTATATTGAGCTGCAATGCTGATGAAAGGACCACGTTTCTTGATCCAGTCCTTGTTTGCACTGAATCAAATGAAGCTGTAATAACAATGTCTCACTGCCGCGACTTGGCTCTGTGGTTTAATGGTGGTACAACAAAGTAACCCGCCAACTGGTCTTTAGAAATTTTAAACAAAATGGTGAGGCGAGACGTTTGGGTTTGCGTCCCAAAGTGAAGGACTGAAACACACTAATGCACTCTAAACTTTTTGCAGTTTTGTTTACTGACTACATCACATCCAACTAACAAATGAAAACTTCTGTTGTGTGTGATGATTCCTTCCCGCGACCGTCCTGCACAAGCCCTCTGACTTGATCATGAGCAAATCTGGGGACTGTGCAGACAATGACGAGTCTCCCGTGGTGCACGATCGGAGCCGCGAAACAAAGACACAGCGCACGGATGATAATTTATGTACAAACGTTTAATGAATAACAAAAGGATGGCTGTGAACATTACACACATTGCGGTTAGGTTGCCTCCAGATGGAATATAAAATCATCCGCTTTACCTCTTGAATCTTTGCCTGAGTCCACCTACTCTTCAGTGGGACACAAACGCAGTTCTAAAGCTATAAATACATTTCACAGGTTTTTGGCAAACTACCCATCAAGCTGGAAATTTGCTGGCAACCGCTCTCTATGACAATAAAACTATTGTAACATCCATTTGGAATAAGATGGAACAGAACTGACTCACAGTGCCAACCAGGCAGATATACAGTGTACTGTACATACAGTAAACGCATCTGGGCAAGCGGCTCTGTTTGCTCAGGTATAAGGCGTTGAAGCATGGCAACACTGGTGTGGGTATTTAGCTCCACATCTCTACTATTGTACAGATGGTTGACTGTGTTCCTCGAGAGCTGCTCTTCAGCAAACCTCTCTCCAGTCAGGCACTCCTTCCGACGGTGATGACGCTCCTTGAGCAAAGTCTTTGTCACACTCCAGAAGTAAATGTGTGTGGGGAGGGGTAGGGGGGTGGAGGGAGAAAAGAAAAAAACCTCTAAAGTGCGGCGGACTGCAGGAAAGCAGCATGTCGCCGCTCTACATCGTGATGCTGAGGGCAAAAGTGGTTCCTCGCAGTTGTCCATCCACTTTACTGCTGGTCTCTGGTATGGAGTTTTAATTATGAAGCATAGCAATTGTCCCCAAATGCCACTTTGTGTATGCGTGTGTGTGTGTGCTGGGGGAGGGGGGGAGGTTGGGGCGCGAGGGGGTGTTGTTGTGGTCTGTTTGTTTGCCGAGTGTGTCGTGTTCAAGGCATCACAGTCCCTTGTGAGAGAGATCGCGTCATCTCTGTGTGGACAAAGTAGGTCTTCAGCTCTCCTTTGCCCTTTACGTTGATGATACCGCGACATGAACACATGTACCCTAGTGTGGATAAGATATGACTCGTCTCCTCGGTTACCTGTATGGAAAGAAAACGAAACAAAAAAAAAAACAAAAAAAAAAAACAAATGCTAGAACTATAATCATGAGTTTGCTAACACAAAAGGAAGACGTGCACTGTGTAAGACATCCCACCTGTATTTTTCCCAGAACGCCAGTGGTCTCCATCCTGCTGGCCACATTCACGCTGTTTCCCCAGATGTCATACTGAGGTTTCTGGGCCCCGATGACTCCGGCAATCACTGGCCCGTGATTTATCCCTATCCATGGAAATGGAGAGTCACGATTCTTTAGGATAATCGCACATAATGAACTTGGATTTTTTTTTTCTTATTATTACTGGGGAAAATGTGTCGTTTGTGCACGCGTCTGCGCTGCGAGGAAAAGCGCTGACCAATTCGTAGTCTGAAGTCGTTGAAGGAGTGTTTGTTGATGACGTCCAGCTTCCCAACCAGGGCAAAGGCAAACTCCACCATGGTGCCGATGTGCATGTACTGTCTGTCATGCTCCTGGGGACAATGCAGAAGGGAAGGAAATGTGTTAATCGAACCATGTTGAGACTTCAATACATCACTGTCAGAATAACAGAATATTGGGATGACTGTGAATAACTGCCTGTGGGATTCTTAGTGTTTGTTATGGCTTTTAGAATAAAAGAGGCCCTTTAGACAGTTTTCCATACATACAGAAGCTTGAAATAATATTTTGTGCCTAATAGTGTAAGTTCAGTTACCTCATTAAATTCCTTCCTGGTGACATCCCCGTCTTCTCCCTCACTGATAAATACGGAGTCTATTGATATGCAAATCTGTTTCATTTTAAAAGTTTAACCACCTCCATTCTTAGTGTTTGCGCACCTGAGGCTTTACATTTCCATATCAAACTTATGAGAGCTGCATACTGGGTGCCTTAAAAACTCCAGGTTTATCATTCTGCACGGTGCAGATCAAGCATGCAACATTTCTGAGTGAAGGGGGGCTTTCAGCTTGCACACTGTCACTCTGCAGTCACAAAGCCTCCAGAAAAGCAACAGGAGCGTGACACTCTTCCGTGCTGGAAATCAATCAGTGACAGCTCGGCAAACAAGACAGGATGCATCAGGTTTTTGGTGCATTTCCAGAACTAAAGACGCAAGCACAAAATTTGCGAGTGATGAATTACATCGTGTGTTTATTTGCTCTGATGTAACATGTGTCCGTAAGAGTGCACCCATCTTTTTGCCCCCTGTTAATGGAAAGTAGATGGAGGGAACTTTCCTCTTCAAAATTCTACCACCTGGAACATCTTGCAACATTACTTACTTTACATTACTCTGATGTTGTTATTACTTTGTACAGTTTACGCTACTGAAATTTAAATGCTTGTCAGTAATATTAGACCTAACATTGAAGTTACACTGTTATTCTAGCTGAGCCAAATTTAGTTGCGCTTTTTAGTAATCATAAGGCCAATATCATAGTTTCCTTGAGATAAAGTATTAGAATAATTGATCTACAATATCAGAGTATCATTTTTTAAATTTCATTTTCAGTACAAATTTGAACTAGACACATCAAAGAACCAGTTAAGCGCTTAAAAACATGCACACACCTTTGTAAACTCCATTATTCAGTCTGAGCTTTCCAGCGAGGCACTATGACTGATGGGTAATCTTGCTTCTCTACTTCCTGTGGAGTGATGAACTGTTTTTCAGTCCCTCACACAGTTCTCAGTTCCAATGAACTGAGCACCTTATTTAACATGACTGAGTGCCCTTTTCAGTCCAGCGCGCAGTGGAACTACTTGGTGATCAAAATGCACCTCATGTCTTTCAACTGGCTCACTATTCACCATAGTAACCCGGCGCTACTCCCAAGGCCAAGGAGTGCTTCATTAGATCGGTGCATTGTGTTGTGGCATCCACAGCTCATGCTAGAGAAAGCCCACAATCGGAGCCGATGCATCCACTGGAGTGCAGGTTAACATGAGCATCACTCTCTCTCTCTCTGCATTTGGTGTGTTTGGGTGAGTTTACACTCGGGCAGCCATAGGCAAACGCGATGCCCGGGAAGACAGCGTTTATGTGCCATAATATTAGGACTGCCTGGCTCCTGCGAAAAACAAAGAGAGATGCTGCTGCTGCTGCTGCTGCTGCTGCTTCTTCTCCATTCATTCTACATGGCTAATTACTTGGTAATGATGCTTATTTTTATGCATAGGACATGAAGATTTAACCTCAGTCTTATGAGATGACTTATCTCATGGTCTTGGTGAATACTGATTTTCTCTTTTCCTGTGGCACATTTTCAAGGAGCGCTCCACAGAAAGCTTTCAAATGTATGTGGGCAGAAATAAATACTCTGTTGCCTGTGTTTCATCCCGTTTTGTGACCATGATTGAAAAATGACAAGTATATTGAAGGGAACTCAGGCTGATAAAACAGTTTTGAAATGGGGTTGTCAAATGCAAAATGGCTCTTTTTTTCTTTACTTGGTTCTCTATGGTCAAATGTAAACTCGAAGCTTTAAGTCTGTCTGCGATAATGACGTGGCTGTCGGCGCACTGCACAACATCTCAACATCTCGCTGCACAACGTGACACACGGTCATGTGTGTGGAAAAATGAGCGCAAAAGCATGCCTGCGTGCACTCCGGTCCCAGTGTCACGTTGAGCCCCGTTGCAGCCATGTAGGTGCTACCAATGGTCTTTATCTTCTCCACGCCGCTGAACTTCGGTTTGGACAACAGCTTAGGACACACGAGGGATAGAAGCAGGGAATCAGGTCACTTTTGGCCAAAACGGGCATACCTTGAAAACACCTGGCATGTCTCACTGCCTGAAAAGAAGCAGGAAATGTTGCCAGGCAGTAACATCAGTGAGAGTTTACCTCGTCAAAATCCGCTATGATCTCGTTAAGAAGACGGAGGCACTCCAGTCCTTCCTTATTGACGTCAGACTCGGTATAAAACTCTTTGAAGTCTGGGATCGAGGCGAACATCACGCACACCGACTCATATGACTGATGATAGAGATCCTGATAACGAGCAAGCAGATTTTGTTGTATTGATCAAGCACTGGTAGAGGGAAGTTAAAGACATACTGTCTTATTTGAGGGTTTTAGATGAGTCTCAACCACAGGAAAGCCTATGAAATATATGAAACTAATCATCTACAATTTGGAGGTGTATCTCTTAAATTCTCTAAGAACCCATGAAACAAATAGAAATAGGAATAGAAAGCAGCATTAAATGGAAATAAAGAAATGGGAAGCATGCTATTTAATTACTGCATTATGTTTTAGATTTAATCACATACACTCACTCTATACATAAAGGTGGAACAATAAGTATGACAAGTTGCTCTAAATATGGTGAAACTGTCATAATTTAGGAATTCACCTCATTCTTCCAGTTGCGTCCCAGAAAGTGTTCAGCGACGTGGGCGGGGAGGACGTTCTCCAGCAGAACCCGGTTGAGATTCTCCATGGTTTCAATCTCCTCACACTCCCTCTTGAACTTGTCCCGCCACAGGAAGTCCAACCTACAGTAATATTCATTCTGTTACAGGAGGACACAGAGTAAAGAGACAGCTGCTCAGGCCACATTCCAAACCAACGCAGACAGAAGGCAAGTTTGTTTCTAAGGGACCTTTCGACGACAAAACACGAGTCTTACAGATAATATGTAAAAAGGAAACAAGATGAATAAAGAGACTAAATTAGAGAGAACATAAATGAGTTACATCACGTACAAAATCTATAACAAGAAAGCGTGAAATGAGAATGAACTTTAGCAGTCGCAGTGCAGTAAGAAATAATGATAAATGGCAGCTGGTGACACGTATGTGGAGCCTGCATCCTGAGTGCCGAGTCTCCATGTTAAATTATGACTGGCCAAGATGAAATGTGGACGGCTCATAATGTACCAGCAGGCAAAAACATATTTTAGGCCCTAAACCATTCAGTGCTTTTGAAGCCATGGTATTTTGAAATCAGTCCTTTGACCAGTGTAAAGATCTGAGAGCTGGACTCATGTGATCCACCGTCTCAAAGCATCTTTTTAGAGCGACCTGTAAAGACACCATTACATAAGTCAGCCCTACTGAAGACGATTGTATCTATATATAGATGTGTTTTTCCAAATCATGACTTAAAGTGTTTCATTATTTGTATATTCCCATGGTGATAATGCTCTGATTTTGCAATTGTCTTAATATTTAGTCTTTACAGACACCAAGATTTCTGATTGTATTTGTTGTTTTTAACACTAATGACCGTAGCTGTGCAAAGACTTTTAATTATTCCTCTTTGGCTCCAAAAAATAGAATTATTTCCATTTTTTCTGGAAATAATTGAGGATAATTTTGTCACATCCCAGCACTGATTAGTTCAATGCACTAACCCAAGTGCCCCCTGGACATGTTGATGTGGATTTGTACATCATCTACATAGTGATGATACTCCCAAGTATAATGATACTCCCATGATAAGAACTGTTATTGGA
>CAAKHG010002766.1:8733-23491 GCA_901007715.1 Dactylopterus volitans
TAGCTTTTTCTCATACTCTGAACAACCCCATTTTTCACCACTAGATGACGGTGCAATATCCGTTTCACTAGCTGTAAAATTGATGCGAGCATTTTTGTGCCTGTGTGTGTGTGTGTGTGTGTGTGTGTGTGTGTGTATGTGTGTGTCTGTGTATGTGTGTTTGTGTCTGTTCTACAACTGCAGAAGGTGGTCTTCTCTGAGCTCCTGCTCTACTGGTTTTGCTCCATCAAGCAGAAACCTGCGAAGGAACCTCCCGTTGCCCCGCGATCCCGCTTGGTCAGCTGCAAGCAGAGCAACAAGGATACATCAGTCTTTTATCAGCAGATATGGGGAGGACCAGAACATGATGAGGAAAGTATAGAAGAATATTGCATCCATGCATTAAACTTATCAGAGAAACCTACCTTTGAACTGTTTCACATCTTCCTCTGTCCAAGACTCGCCGGAGCCTGTCTCACTCTCAGCATTCACAGAGGGCAGGTCCAACACGAACGGACCTCCAGAGCCTTCATATTCACCGGAACCGTCCTCAGGCAGGAAAACCGGAGGTGACTCGCCCTCTTCACCGATCTCCTCCTCTTCCTGCAGAGGACTCTCATCTTCCACCGGCTGCGCCTCTCTGGAATCACAGTCGAATATGGGAGAAGGTGATGTCATGTGTCTGATCATCGCCGTTGTTCAGAAGAGAACTTGTCACTTTAGTGCAGCAGTGCTTTACTGTCGATGACATTTTGTTGTCATTCAAGTTTTTAAGCTTCATTTAACTTTAGTCACACACCATCCAAAGGCCCATGGTGTATACACACATTTAGAATAACCAATACAAACATTTAGCAATTGTAGCAGCACACTTTCCACCACCACGCTATGAACTATAAAACTTTTCATCTCCACCAATGACGACCTATCTGTTGTTACCATAGCTTCTGTCCATTTCATATGATCTACATTTAACACTGCAACATCACATTCTGTTATAATGGGAAATTCTGTCTCTTCGGGGCTCAGATAAGCATTGTTTTGGTGATACAAGTAATTGTCAGTGACATTTTAAATGCATAACTAACAACAAAGAAGTGACAGAGACTTCTGGAACATGGCACTAAACAAGGTAAGGTGTATATATTTCCATTTGGAGACACTTTTTGTTGACGAATCACCGTTGGCGTCTTGCTAATTCAAGTTTTCACTGTTATGTTTGAAAGCAGCAGCAGCAGCAGCAGCAGGAACTCACGCATTATAAATTGATGCTATTTATAACTAAGGATATCACGAGCCTTCTCTGTTTTTGAGATAAAACAACGCTACAAATCAACAAAATATTCTCTCAGCAACAGCAGCTAATTAATTATGGTTTGACTGTCATAGTAAAGTTTTCAATAGCAAATTGAAAACTTTGCTTTTATGCATCCTAAATCTTAATACTTAACCACGCTTTTTAGGACAATTCCAAGACACCCTGCAACTCACTGAGACTCTTCTATGTGAACAAAGTTTCTGTCAAAGCTAATTGGACTAATCCATGTAAAATATTGCCAGTTTCATTTTTTTTTACAGTCTAATATTTGACAAATAGAGAATCAGACCAGTGTGCTACATACTCATGCGCTAAACAATCGACCAGAAACAGCAGCCCACCCACTTCCTACCGACACTTCCCGGCGGCTTCCTGTTCAAGGCGAGCTGGCAGGAGGGACGGTGGCTTGTATTTTAAAGTGAGCTGTTAAGTGAGATGTAGGAGGCCTAGTAAGAGTCTGATAACACAGAGTCTGTTACAACTTTTCAGGGTTGAAACACTTTCAACCACTCCGTCTCCAACCATCTCCTCCAATTCTGTCCTCTAAGTTTTGTCTGCTCTTACGTCACAGGCATTTATGGAGTGAGCAGGCAGTGAAGTTTTAAATGACCAAACCATGAAAAATCTTGGGGAGCTAAAACCCCCATGTGCTTTGGCTCACTGATGCTGAAGGGAATCTTACTGTAACTCTTTTTGTGTGTTTTCAGTATGACTAAAATACTAAGACTTAAGACTAAAATAAACTGAATATCTCATGTGAGAATAAATGCCGATCAAACCCAATCAAACGCTGTATTGCCACAACACGGTAGATCAGTTTGCAGTTGGGTAAAATTGATTTGTGGTATTCATTTTTTTAAAGTTGTCTTTTTTGAACATGAGGTCATTAACACTTAGGATCAGATTAGGTTCCGAAAAACACTAGAAAGGAAACTGTGGGCTAAGATCAAGACTGTGACACAGACTTGCTAAGAAGTCAATAAAACGTAAGCACATACATGCACACACATCTATCTTAGTGAGGATGTTCACTGAATAATGCATTAGGACCCTGACCCCTTCTCTGAACCATCTCAACTAAATCAATAACTCCAACCCTTACCCTAAACCCAATTCTAACCCTTAGATTAAAACCATATCTTGGCTCTAAAATTGGGTTTCAAAGAAGACCAAAAAAAACAAACATGTCATCACTGTGGTGCAAAATACTTTTTTTTTAAGTACAATCACACACACACAACCCCACAAAAACACACACTGTTTTGATTTGCTCAATAATTCCAGAAAGGTCACACAGCTAGAAAAAGGAGGACTTAAATTCCTTTCAAGTTCGAACCATCAAAATATGACTCCTTCACAACTCTCACATCTGCCAAAGGAGTTGGCTGTTTTGTTTTGGGTTGTTTTTTGTTTTTTTTGTTGTTGCAGTAATCGCAATTTACAGGGAAAAGTTTCACACCAGAGACCAAAGGAGGAAGTACACAGTATTTGTGCATTTAAATCACATGCTGTATCCTTTCAATGAGTTAGGCTTAGCACTTATTTCTACTTGTACTAACCTGACATATTTGTGTAACAGAACCTGACAGTAAAGAATAAACTGTCGTTGTGAATATCTACTCAAATGTTTCAGCGTGGTGAGAGGGTTTGTTTTTTTTGGTCCTATTTTGAACTATTTTTGGCAGGAGAGCATGCATGTCTCTTGATGGATTGTCTTTTGATGAAAAACCCAATGTGCAAGTTGTATATCTCAGCAGTTGCAACACCCTGGCAGATATGCACTGCTAGACGCCAGCTACTTTTTAAAGCTGAGCTGACAACTTAGAATGACAAATATCGCAATTATTTCGACTCTGAGTGAAGCTCTCAAAGCAGTTGTGGATTGCGGCGTTGCTTCAAGCAACCGCCCTCTTTATGGGACACACGTACCATTTGCATTTAAATTTACAGATTCAAGAGTAAATTTATGTGTTACAGTAAAAACCAAACAAAAAAAACATGTAGGAAAACATTCGAAACTAAGACAGGACAGATGGAAACTATACATGGTATCGTTATATGCACCAATTAGTTTCAAAAGCTTGCTGTGTGTGCAGTCTAGAGAGGAAAAGGAGCAGACGTGACACAAGAATGTCAAGAACATCTCACGTAAAGTGCGTATTTGAACCCTCACAACTTCTGGCAACTGAATAACCACAGACACTGACATCCGCATGAAGAGGAAATTTTTATCACTGTAGAGTATGAGTACATCACTACCGATGATCAGAAATGCACTGTCTCTCTTTACACCATACAATGCATATTTGTGTTTGATTTCTTTGCAAGATAATTTTTGCAGCTTTCCTGGGTCAATGATATGAATATGTCACAATGCTTAAAAAACTATGTATGTGTTAGACACAAAAAGGGCGAGTTCAAGCAAAACTGTCCACAAATCAACATTTATACTGGCTTCAGTTCTACGTAACCCCACTTTACTCTGACAATTATATATAAACACATTCAAGCTGGAATTTTTTGTCTGTTGTTCTCTTTCTTTTTCCTTCCACTCTTTCCTGTGTTTTGGCTTTTCATGGCCGCCTACCTCACACTTATATACTCTCTCACAAACACACACACACGCACGCGCACACACACACACACACACACACACACACACACAGAAAGACACATATTGTTGGAGCTCGTGTTAACCCAAGTGACACATCACAAATCATATTCAAAGTCAGCATTTTTATGACAACAGTACAGTGCACTGTATTATTTCCGCGATGGATGTGTTGTTGTTTTTTACCCCGACTCAATTTGTCATCCAAAGGAAACGCACCCTTAAGAAGCAACTCAGACCTGAGCAGCAAATAGAGCAAATTAACCATCAAATAGTGACACTGCGCTTATCACACTCACAGATACTGGGCAGTCAAACTGGGCAGCTTGGCTGGGAGGTCTGAGCTCCAGGCCATCTTTGGACTCTGGTGAATCACACAGTTTGCCTGGTTTCCATTAGGATTACACTTGACAAACTTGTACACGGCGTTTCTGGGTGCTCCTAAAACACAGAGAGGGACAGCAAACTTTATTTCATGCAAAATTTAATGCAACAGTCACTGAGTAGTCTTGGGCAACATACAGTAGTTTAAAGGTTGGCAAGTCCCATGTTCGGAGTGCTTCGGGAAGTTGCATTAGTATTCTGCGGCAGGCTGAAGTGACAATTGTTTATTGTTGTAGTTTATTTTCATCAGCAGCGGCGGGTTTAAGCATTTGACATGTTCTCAACACAACAGAGCTGGCCTGATGACGGAATAATGGCTTTCCGTTAGTCGACTGTTATCAATTGTTTCTTTGCTGTGACAAAGCAGCTCGATTGATGGTGCACAGCCCTGCCGGTCACAGTAAAACAGTTTAACATTCAGTTCTTCATATTTCTTCATTCTGTTTTTTTCCTGTTCATCTTTTCACGTCTTTTAAACTCTTATATTCCAATCACATATTTGTAAAAGTGTTTTTTTTTTAAGTCTTTGTTCCTTAACAGATGGTCTGATATTTCTTCATCACATGACCGGTGGTGATATAAAATTAAACATTGTGAAGATTGTTTTTAGATGCCGCCTGGAATGTGTGTTTAGACTCCCATGTGTCAGAAACAATAGGAAACAACAATATCTGTAAAAATTCGGAACCAAGGCTTAATTTGAATGACTATTATGTGCCGATCAATTGTTTTCTGTCAATTGCTTGGATTTCTTTTCTTCTCAGCCATTTTGATCTAAGATAGTAGGCAAACACAAGTGTTACTAATCACAATAATTAGGCCTAGATAAAGTAGCTATTTAGCAGAACCTTAGTAGAGGAGAACCTTCATCCGTCTCCCTCCTGTGTCAAATGGCAGCCTCGAGCTATGTGTTATATGAACCTCACGAGGAGAACGAAGCATCACTTAATAATTATATCAAAATAACAATTGTAAATAAAATAACAACAGTAATGATTAAAAAAAGCAAACATTCATTTATATAGCTTGTTTCATAGACTGAACATAAAAGCAAAATCCAAGTCCAAGTTTTACAGTTTAAGATGACATTATAGTCTTGGCATGTCGACCTCATAACTGAAAATGAGAGACACACTCGAGGCCAGCAACTATAACCAGCCTTTTTACGGAGTAGTTAACAGTCGTGGAGGTTTAAATTTTGCTATTTTCATGCAGAGGCCTTGTTCACGTACCACGAATTAAAAATAACTTTAAAAAAAATGTTGAATGGAGTGACGGCTAAAATACTCCCCCAGTTTCGTTTCCCTACTCTCTTCTGTGTCATGGTGAAACTCCAGAAAGTCCCCTCACACCCACAAGATCTCCACCACGTCAATATGAAAACTAAAACTAGATTAAAAATAAATAAATAAAATAATCATCTTTAAAGTTTTGAATTCAATAGCCAGCGGAGTTGCGGACGGGCAGATGCGTCATCATCCTGAAAGTCTGGGGAATTGAGAGCGGACTCACACTTCCAGTAACGTCCTGATGCTGACAGCAGCCATCACGCATCCGGACGAACGCACTCATTTCAGCCTTGATTTCAGCCAGAGGCCCTTGAACAGCCTCCTGGAGCCCAATCTCAGCTGCCCCGGGGGGACCGTGAGGGAGCCCCTCTCTACTTGTCCCCAGCCGCCCCCCCGCACCCCCCAGCAGCCTTTCAAAATAAAGTCCATCCCAGCCCGCCGCGGCGCGACAAAAGAGGAAAATGAAGTAACTTTTGCTGGTAAAATGACGCGAACCGCTCACCCTGTCCGTGGTGCACGGCGAGGCAGGTGACGACGAAGAGCACGATCGCCTTCATCCTGAGCGCTCCTTGGCAACAGCGGCTGGTCGATAGCGAAGTGGGGCGCTGCGCGTCCTCAGCGGTCTGAAGCGGGTCTGCGTGCGGAGGAAGGAGCCGCCGCTGCTACACGCTCCCCCTGGCCGGGCTCAGCCCCCCGCACGCGTCACGGTTTCCTGAACTTAGAGAGGAGAAGAAAAAAAAAAATGTAATCAGGTCGGAGTTCGTCCAGCGAGGGAAATACCAGAAGATGTCTATCAGTCTAATTTGTAACGCCGTTACTCCATCACTAGTTACCATATCCATTTTCTGAAAATGGGCAGCATTCCCTGCATTGCCTTCTTTGCACGTCACATGTCAGAGGGAAACGTTATCTTATTGATTATAATCCATATAATTAGCTAATGAGGTGCTGAAAGAATTCCCACTTTATGTGAACCAAGTCTTCTTCTTTGTCTTTTCGTAATTTTATGTAGATATTATAGGCTAACCACTTGTGCATAACCTTCAAATTACAGAAGCCATTCAACTATCAAAATGTTTAGCTTTGGGGGCACATTTATTCTTCCATTCAAAATTTAAAAAATATACTGTACAATTTTAAAATATTGCAGAAAAGCTTTTTCGACAAAACAAAAATTGACATTCTTAAATGTCAACCAATTCTGCTATTTATAAGAATATTAAGCTCTTTTATGCTTGAGTTTTAAGGATCTATGCTTCATTGTGGCTTTTGTCTATCTTTTTCGACACTCCCTCAGCAATTTTAATAATTGCTCCAGTGTTTCAGCATTCCCAGTCATTTTCTAAAGGATGTGCTAATTTTTAGATAAACATATGATCATAGATGTATAGAGAAATAGATTAAATGTAGATACTGAGCTGTCAAAATGGGTTTTATCATAAAAATCTGTTATCTACAATTCTGATTATACAGTAAAGCATCACTTGTATTCTCAAAACACAGAAAACAAGGCTAAAAGAAGGCACTGACTCAGGCCATTTTGTGTGGATACCAGTTACACCCTGCATCCTTTGAAATGATAAAGTCTGTGTTCAATGCTCCTGGACAACTTAACCTCAGTGTAAGTGTTTGAATGTGTGTTTCCGCCCCTGATGTAACTTTGTGCTTGTAAACACAAGCTGAGACATTTCAAGCGTCAACATTCAGTTAAGGGCCTCGGGGCAGATGAGCTGTTTTTGTATGATCAGTGTAGCTCCACTGCTGATGCTCTGAAACTGCTGGAAACTGTGGACGAGACACATTTAAAATATGAGAAAAAAAAGAAAAAAAAACCCAAAAAAACAACCCAGAGTGGATGTTCACTGCATGCTACCATGCCATGAAAGTTGCATTTGATTTTTTGTAAGTATATTAATGATAAAGCAAGAGATCAGGATGAAGTTGTCATTGATTAATTAAATTGGGAACACTAAAAAAAAAAACATTTTTGTAGTCTTACCAATGAAAAAACGCTTCTGTCTTTTAAAAAACAAAACAAAAATGAGTTGAGGTAAGTAGAAAATAACAGCAAAGTTGCTGTTTTGGTTGGATCAGCTTATGGCCTGTTCAGTTTAAGGCATTGGCCAGGGGTTCCATTTAGTTTGTGATCACTGATTGATAAAAAATTAAAACCCATTTTGGACTCTTCAGTCGAAAGAGAAATAATCTTGTATTGGCACAAACCACACAGATACTTTTAGGTCTAAAAACATTATACCAGGGTGATTCATTTGGGGGTTTTTTTGTTTGTTTTTTACAACATGTTTGGACAGCATTACTGCACCTGATGGGTCCGCGGGTTTATTGTCAGCGCTCTTTCAAATACTTGAGTTTTGATGTGAGATGCTGTGAGGGCTGAAGCTCAGATTCATGTCTTTCACTGATGTGTTCTTCCTCTTCCTCTCTCTCTCTCTATCGTCCCTTTTTCTTGTCTGCATTAGTCAGGGTGACCCAGGGAGGGAGAGAACGGCACATATCAGCTGATACATCAGCAAGATGCTGCAGGAAGTGGAAATATCAGCAGCTATCATTTTCCTTCAGGAAATGACACATACGCTTACGAATCACTCTCCTTCCCCTCCCTCACCACCTGCACACGCACATAGAAAATGACACATTTACCCACTTACGAAAACATGCTTCCGGGTTGCTTCTCTTGCCAAAACTAAGTACTAAAGCAATTTATATACAAACATAACACAATCTACAATCGTACAAGGTAATACCTCATGTTTTACTATGCGTTTGCCTTTTTGTTTCTCCAAAAACTCAAGCTTTTCTGCTGTGTATATGGGAGAGACTATTGAGTTTAAAGTAGAGACAGACATTTGTATGGGATTCAAGACTATTGAGTTTATAGTAGCGACAGACATTTGTTCACATCTATTAAACATAATGGGATAATCACACCAGTCTGCTGTAGTTAAATGGCAGCAAAAAGGCTTGTAAGAGAGATAGTTGTGAGGTGGAATTGGAGGGGTGACTGATCAAAATTAAGCTAATGTAAGATGATGGGCTGTTGTCACATAAAGCTACTGTCCTTTCATATTAAGACACTTCCATGTACAGGAAATGGTGCAAAAGGCCATGACACAAAATCAAAAAAAAAAAAAAAAGTATAGTGAACTTCACAAATTTGGCCTGTTTAATCTATGGTGTGTGGTTAATGGTTAGTGATATAATTGAACGCCATGTAGGGTTGTTTAGGTCACCGGACTTCTCAGCGAGCTCGTGTACAGATTCAGAGATGGATTAAAAAGAGGAATTAGCACTTGAGTTAAAAGTTTATAACTATCAACCTGAGCCGAATTGAGCAATCGAGCATGGGTTCTAAATGCAATGGAAGGATTTTCCTTGGCCACGTTCTCATTCACACAACATAATTTCATGTCTGTCTGCAATGAGCATGTTCAACTTGTCAATACATGTTTTCACAAGCAGAAAGGTTAGCAGGTTTACGCAGCGCAATTGTTTCCATACACACCATCACCGCTTTGGTGTGTGTGCTGGCTGACATGTTTTTGACAAACAAAACAGATGTTACTGTTCTTAGCCTGTTAGCTAACATTTTACAGCATTGGAAGAAGATGCTGCTCTAGTAAAGGAATGCTGTGACAAAAGCAGCCCAGACAATACAAATAATAAATAAGAACCGATTGATCAAACCGATTTAGCGACTCACATTTCTGTACATGGAAGTGTCTGTTTTCCTGCCCAATACTTTTTTTTTAAAAAATCTATGTACATACAAAACGTACTATCTGGGTGATTGGAATGTTTGTAACTGTAGGACACTCAATCCTGATCCACCCAGCGACTGTGGAGGCAACACAACTCTGTTCCCAGAATCCACCCGGTGGACGGGCACCTACAGCGATGAAGCTTCACCACAGTATCGTAATGCTGTGAAAGAGGAAGCGGCACTGAGCAGGTCAAAGTTGCACAGCCCTGTGGTCATCTGCGGTCGTGCATTTGCTCATCCATCCACTGACTGTAACTGTTCCTCTTACAACATGCAAATATTGCAATTTACCAAGAAATGTAATGCTGACCAAACTGTTAAGAACCGGGGTTCTTACAGAAATGCCTTGTGAATTTCTTTGCACTGGTCTCTATTTTTACTTTCAACATAAAAAGCGCCTTAATCTCTGCCAGCTTAGATGGAGTTTTCACACTATATGGGGACTCTGTGACTTAACATGGGACATATGCCGGGTAGCGAGCCCCTGCCATGTAATAACTGCATATATGGACATACTGTGACCTTTGTAGGATATCATCACGGAGTAACAGCCAATTTAAGACATAATTTCTATTTCTGGCACCCTGAGTTTTATGTTTCTCTGCATTAAGAAACGTAATCGTCTGGAAAACAAGTTCTTAAACTCATCTGGGCTCCGAACTGAGATACTTTCAGCCTTTTATTCAAGGCCCCACAGTAATTAAATCAACTTGTGTTGTAAGAACTACCAGAGAAAAGTCAACCGCAAATAAAAGACAACATATTTGTTATTTGTGGCTTACTGTATGAGTTTCACTTTACTGGTTCATTATCTTAACATACAATATGTACATAGAACAGGATGAGTTTGTGATTCCTCAGAGACAACAAAAATATACAAGACCGACTTATAGGTGTCATTTAATAAGGCCAAGCAAAACATGTCAACTTTGACACCGTAGAGAGATTTCATTTTACAGAATAAATGTGAAAAACACATTTTTTTTCTGCACCCAGTACAGATTGGATCAACTCTATCTAAACCTCATCTGTTAACACCATGGTGACACACAAATCCTTCTGACTGTAGGCGTTCATATTCCATTGACCACCAAAGTCATAAAGTAGCGAAAAGGAAGAGGACTTCTGACTTAGATCTTAGAAAATAAGGCAACATTAAACAAACCAATATGATTAAAAATATAAAACACAACATAAATAGACCAGGGCCAAAGCGGACAAAGTAATAGTAAATTAAATAAAAACATGATTAACAAATGATTAACACATGATTAGCGGCTGTCAACGGTGGTGCCCCTGCTTTTGCCACCGTTCTGGTTTGTGCAGCAAAGCTGTAAAAGGACAAGTAGGTCTATTACATTAAATTACCTCTTTCTATGATGACAACTTCATTTTTTGACATTAGAATGGACAAGAATCTATTTCAGGAGTTACCTTCATACAGGTAATTAACCAGGCCTTTTACGACACAGATGAAATGTGTATGTACAGCATATTATTTGGTTAGACATCATGTGAGAAAAGCATGCTGACAGCATACACTAAAGGCAGTGCACTGAACTGAAACAAGCAAGAATGCCAGTCATCCCCCAATCTGCTGTCTGTAGTTGTTTGACTGACTGACCGACTGACTGACCGACTGCTTCAGTTATTTGCAGCCATTCTGGCTTTGAGGCGGTTGATTTTAAGAGGGAGCAGACCGACCATCACTTTACTCAACTCCAGCTCCGTTTCCACTGCGGCCGCTGCCTCGGGGTGGGCTTCGCAATACTGCACAACGTATCTAGATGACAGGGGCATCAAAGTGATGGTCAACACATTGAACAACAATTTAGATGAAGGCACAGAGATGATAGCATAGAGACTGTATGAGCAGTGGTTCACTCAGGGGTATTTGAGCAGGGCAGGAGCTCCCCAGGATCAGAGCTGAGAAACAGTCCTGTAGAGCATCCTGCCCTATCCAATTGGATAAAAATAAAACGGACTTGCTAATAAACAACAAATGTATTTGTTCGTACTTATAGTTTTCCAGAGACTTGTTGAGGTTGTCAAGCTGTACAGGAGGTAAAGAGCTAATGAAACGGCTATGCAGTCGGGCGACTCTGAAGCGGGCCACCAGAGCTGGTCTGAGCACCTCCTCCTCCAGATGCTCCGGAAACTTCCCGTCCGGAGAGCACAGAGAGTCTAAGAACATCTGGAAGTACCTGGAGAAGACACCGTTGACGATCAGCGATTAAATGTAAAGGCAGTGGTACACGTGTCCTTCACAGAAACACACACTTACTTGGTAGAGGCACCGCAGAGGTGGTTGAATTTCTTAATGGTGTGATTATCTAGCGACTGCGTATCTGCCTGTCTGTTGGCCAGCGTCAGTTTCAGGTCCATCATTTCATTGTATGTCTCAGCCAACTCAAACATGAGCTGTCGGCAGATCATTAGGTAGTACTGGCTATTCAAGTCTATTGAGGAAGACAGAGAGTCCGAGAAACTGAGATTAGGTCACGTAGTGCTTGCTTAAGTTTGTGTGATATTTTTATGAAATCATTCAAAGAAACTACACTTTCATCCAAACAAAATGAACAGAGTACCATTGCAGATTGGCTCCAGCATGTCAACTCGTCGTTTATGCATTTTGCAGCGTCGCTCTACGTCCTCTTCAAAAAAAGCCAGAGCCCTGAACAGAGCACTGTGATCCTGCAAGATCTCTATGTGGTCTGTCACGTAGCCATCCATCTGAAAGTATTCCTTAGCCTGAGTGTATGAAAAAAAAATGTAGAGGCACAAACAAAGAGAAACGTTAGTTATGGGCGCCAAGAAAGCCTGATGAAGACAGACGGATCTTAACTCCACTGTCCACAGTTTGAGTTTGCAGAATTTCAGACATATTTTCTATACACATATTGCAAGGCACTCTAGATGTTCAAGATTAGATCTGGTGTTTTGCCAAAATGAACAAAAATATCACCATCTGGATCAGCATGAGGAAAAGGCATTGACAATACAGAATACAACTGCATTGTAATCTCTGGTCTTCCTGGTGATGAATAAAAACATGGCTCATCCAAGCACATCACATTTTTTTAACTGCTCAAAAGTGCGGGTTTCTGGCATCAATGTTAAGAGCCTCTAAGCCATGGCCTTAAAATAGAATAAAAGCTTCTGAAGAGCAGCACTGCCATGAACACCTGGTGACATTATCTTTGTCAAATTCATGATTCACAAAGGAAATGACTCCTTTCAACAGTCCTTTTCAATTGGACGTTTTGTGAATCAATAGCTAGCTCTGGCCTGCTGCTTCTGTCATTAAAAAAAAGTTTTTGAATGAATGGATGGAGTATTTTTTTCTTTTTTAGCAGGAAAATGGGTGGGGAATAGGAAAGTCTTACGTCTACAGGGCAAAGCAGATGAGATAAGCCTGAGTTTTAAAAACTTTTGTATATTTATGTGTCAAGTCCATGCAAACTTTCACTGGGCTTTAAGCTCACAAATTGCGGTGGAAGATGAACTTCATTCTGATTTTTTTTTATTTTCTTAATGTTCACATACCTGCTGGTATAACAACTTTAATAAGTCAGTTACATGGGATTTGTTCCACAATGCTCCACCAGTCTGTATGTCAGCTAACTTTGATCAGATGAGTTCATCCAACCCAGTCTGTGTGTGTGTGTGTGTGTGTGTGTGTGTGTGTGTGTGTGTGTGTGTGTGTGTGTGTGTGTGTGTGTGTGTGTGTGTGTGTGTGCGTGCGTGCGTGCATGTCTGTGCTGTGCATACCTGTGTGACATAATTCTGTCCCACCAGAAATACAGCTCTGGCCTCAGTGAAGTCCAGTGGGAATAAACAGCTCACCTGGAAATCAGAATTTAGAGAGCTTGACCTCATCAACTAATAATGGACCCTAAAATGTATTGCCCCTTTAAGATGTGTTAATTTTACTTCATCTATTGTTAGACCTGTCCTCGATTATAGGTATCATCATGTCAAAATCTTCTTTTACTGTAACATGACTAAAAACAGATACTTTTGTTTCAATAACAGAAAACATTTCTGCAGCTACTGATGAAGCTATTGATAATAGGCACCAGAACAATCTGTAACACTAATAAACAGCGTCACAAGTAGCAGCAAGACTAAACATGGACCTTCTCTTCCAGGCTGACAATTAAGTCAAAAGTGTCCTCAGAGCCGAACAGCAGGGCACTCTTCCTGCCCTTCTCTTCCTCCTCTTCCTCAAGTCTTCTCGCTCTCTTCAATTCTTCTTGGCGATCAGAATCCAGCTCCCCGATGTTGTCCTGCTCACAAGCACATGTGCATTTAAGAGAAACATGCATATACAGACATAGAGGAGACACACAGGGAGATACATAAAAAATATAGTACCTCTAGCACTTTTTTAGCGTCCTGAAGGAGGTTGAGACAGTATTTGATCCAGCACCTCGCAATCTCTGCTCTCTTCTGTCTGAGCTGTTCCCTGAGCTCGCTCTCTGTCTCACCTTGATCAGAGAGAGAAAGATTTTAAGATTCACCAAGACAGTGGAATGGAAGGATGGACACATCTGGATGAAGTGAAAGGGAAGAAAACATTTTGAGAAAAAGCATAAATATATTAATTTAGTCCATAATGGAGACGTGAAAGAACAAAGAAACTCTTTAGTTTGTGTTGAGAAAAGCAAACTAGCTTGGTATAATGCTCCTTTTATATTTTCACAAAATGAGAGAAACTGAGCAATAGAGAGAGCTGTTGATACCTGTTTATATATTCAAATGAAACTGAAAATATCTTATGAGTGATGACACTGGCCAGAAATGTTGTTTTATGGCTATATACCTGGAAGCATTAGTGAAGAAATGGCTCGAAGCTATCATATATTATTCTTGTTGCATATTCAGCTCAGATACAGCATGGCATATGCAGGTTAGCAGTGTTCCGGTTGCAATGGCAGATGCAATTCCTGTTTACTGGAGTCTTTAGTTTCCATTAAACTATTGCACATATCGCCAATGGGGTCATTTTTCTGTCGACATTGCGGTTAGCAGTCCTCATTTACTCAACATTTGTTTCATTTCAATCAGCACTTCCAGTGTAATGGTACGCTAAAGCTAAACAGATGCCCATTTCCACTGAAACATCATCAAATATTGAAACCCATTTCACAAATGGCAGTTCTTGCACTTTGTTGACTTCACATCATTTGATGAACACATGAAGCCATGTTGTCCAGGAGGTTCATCTCTCTTCTCACTCTCCTCGTCGAGTTGAAATCTTGGATTGTGTCGTAATTTAACAATTCCAGAAGAAAAACACACTTTCAGAGGCAATCACTTACTCTCCTGTGCTGCAGCCTCAGAGGGAACTTCTCCTGCTAAACCTGATATGATGGTAGCAGCTGAGAGGCAAT
>CAAKHG010002772.1:16918-36274 GCA_901007715.1 Dactylopterus volitans
CTCTGTCTACAGATGGACGTGTTCCCCAGCTGCTGCAATCAAGCAAAAACACAACAGTTTACAGATGCCTGCATACACAAAAAAATATTGCGAGGCTGGGAGGGGATGTACTGTACACTGCATGAATAAATTCAAATGTTCCTGAGACATAGAACCAAAGCTTACGTAACATCAAAAGCCCCTAAAAATAGCAAACATGTCATCTGAATTTGAATCAGTCCCCTTAATGAGACTAATTTATGGAGAAGGCGACATAAACCAAGGGCGACCCTGAACGCATCGGCGGCTCATCCATGGCTCAGCTCAGCTGGTTTGAAGTGCGCTTTATGACGCGAGACATATTCGCGGGCCCAGGAGGAATCATGAAAAACGGAGGGTTGAGAATGAACATTCGCTGTGCACCCTTCGAGCGAGGAAGTGTGGGTGTTAACAACCGCAGTTAACAACGTTTGCTGACGTGCTTTGATGTATACAAGCGAGGTTTGGGGTTGCGGCTGTATTGAAACAAAAAACAACAACAACTGGAAAGCAAGTAGTGAAACGTTGACAACAATCTGCCAAGCAAAGTGTAGCGTATAAAGCTCAAGCCGTACGCCGACTGACAGTGTCGTAAACGCATGACTGTCCATGTGACGCGAAACTGAAGTCGGAGGAGCGCGGCCGGCTATTTAAGCAGAGACTGTGTGTTTGTATGCGTGTGAGCGAGGCTGCGGCTCTGACTTATCTGCGTTAGCGGACAACACCTCATCTAACAATCATGGCAGGAACTGACGAATTCATGAAGTATCGTTCACCGCTGGTGTCAAGATACGCCAGCAAGGAAATGGCGTACAACTTCAGCGACAGGAAGAAATTCACAACCTGGAGAAAGCTGTGGATCTGCCTCGCCAAAGCCGAAAAGGTTTGCCAGTGCAGCTCGAAAGCAATTTTGCCCGTTTTATTATTGTATTAATACACACACCTTTCTCTTGCTTTGGAAGTACTGTCTTCGACCTTTTAAAGAGACATCTCAGGTTTCCTAGTCTAATTATAGTTTCAATGAGGACCCCAGCTACGAAAGTATGGCCAGTCGGCCGGCCCCTCACATGTTCCGTATCTCTATTGATGGTATTACGGTAGAATGGGAACGGGCGCTTTGAAGGGCAAAACATGTACCAGGAAATACCCGTTATCATCGTTATGGTGGACTAGCACGTAAAATATTTTTTTTCATTTGCATTTATTGATGGGATTTTTTTTAAAAATAATCACTTTCTAAGTAAGGAAATTACTGAGATTTTATTGTACTTTTACAGTTTTCATTTTGTAAAACGAACTAGCTTAAAAGTCAAGCATCATCAAAAATTATTTTTTAACATGTCAGTTCATCAGGTGTCTGGGAGCAGGCAGACATCTAAAACATGGAGGTTGGGGTTGCCCCAGAGACCAGGACTGGGAAACACTGCAATATCACATAAATAAACAATAAACATAGTTTATCATGAATGTGAGGTATAATGTTCTTCTTAAGAGCTATGCAAATTGTGTAAATAAAACAGTATTAACGTATGGGCTTTTCTTGGGACGTGTTTGGCACAATTACCCTCACTTGTATTACTGTTACTACCGTAATACCACGAATAGAGCAACAGAGAATTAAGGCCGCAGCCAAAAAGAACTCACAATGAAAATACTATGAATAAATTAAATTATATTGTCCTGAGGGAGTTTTTCATTTATGTAAATCTGACATTTCACAAAAAAATGCATAAAAAGGAATGTTAATGTTAATTATTGATCAGAATAATCAGTTTTATTGGCCAAGTCTGTAGGATAGAAACAAGAAATTTGACTGGGTTGCATCTGCTCTCGTACAACACAACAGGGACGACTAGTAACAACAACAACATACACGCACACCAATAGCACAGATAAAAATACAACAAACGATACCACAAATACACAGTTAAATACAGTAAAAGTAAAATAAATGGAAGCAATAAAAACACAAGGGCTATTTACAGTAAGGGCTATTTCCAGTAGATATATCCAAGAATGTGACAATGATAATAATAGAACATCCTTTCTAACTTTTAGTATATAGAAAGTAATTTTTGGGGGGTTAGAAAAACACTGGCATTATGGAAACAAATATAATTGGTTAGAATTCTGAAAATGACTGGATATTTGGTATTTATGTTAAGGACTGAAGTCAATCAAAAATATTGAAGTCAATATATGAAAAAAATGAATATGATACTTTTATGGTAGTATTGTGGGAGTTTTTAGTTGTGGAGATATTTGTCTTCTAATAATGTGTCTACAACGGGCACAGTTCCAAAAGTCACTCAACTAATATAATTAAAACATTTTTAATACTTGGGGCTGACAGTTGTTTTTTTTGTTTTGTTTTGTTTTCTTCAAAATGTAACTTGAATGAATCCTCAAAGTAGATAGCATGAGCACTAAACACTAAAATAAATAACTCCAGCCCACTGATTGCTGTTGAGGAAGAGAAGGACCCGATCGCCATCTGGTGACCATCAGTCCAGCTGCAGGTAACAGCTGCTCTGAGGGGACCCTTGCCCCTTCACTTTTAGTTTCTATTTCCAGCTGAGTGTTCAGTTTTCTCTGTCCCCTCAAAATAGTTGCACCCCTGTCTGGTTGCTGCTATACAGTGAAATTATTTGCATTTTTTTAAGACGCACACTGCACACTTGTTGATAGGAAGGAACGTTAGATCGACCTGTTTGGACATGATTGAAAAAAATCTTAATTATAAGTTAAAGATCAGCGATTGACTGGAAACTCGACCACACCGATAGAGGTGCTGGAAAACTTTAATTTAAGTATTAAATACATTTTGTATTATGCTAGATCTATACACAGTATACTATATGCACATTGCGCAGCAGATTGATTTTCTTACTGTAATGAAAATGATATATTGCTATTTTTAGATACTGCAGGATGCCTATCATTTTTCCACAAAATCTTACTGCATGATACTGTGTGCACATGCAAACCTATTTTTTTGTTGTTCTAGGATTCCAAATAGCATGATTTCAGAACTAAAATGATTTTTACTGATAATATCACAGACTGTTTCACATGCTTCAGCTCACATGACATGCTGGATATGAGCACACAACCACTAATCAGAGTTGATCCAGTTTTGTAGATTTTTCATACTTGGAGATTTTCTTTGACGTTCTAGCTTTGTTACAGTCTCCATGTGTAGCATTGGTGCAACCCGTATGTGTCTCTGTGTAGTTTATGTATTAAAATAGCATGCAGAGAATGTGAATGTTACAGGAGACATCCACAGTTCCTCTTCTGGATTGTCGTACATTTAGAGCTCACTACCCACCACTACATGCCACCACACCTTGCTTGATGATGTCTTGACGATAACATGGTTTTTTTTAACACATCAGGGCTTGACGCAGTTTGGTCTCTTTCCCTCTGGTTGCTGTTTTGTTACATGGTGGGAGGGAGGAACATTTTAGGCGTTGGGCCCCAATTTCACAGTTAACCCAATTTGGGTGCTCTTTCCTTGTAGAAAGACCGTAATATAATCAGGACATTGAGTCTTCTCACGAGGAGAGCACATGTCTGTCCAGATAACAGAAAAGACAAAAGATAACTTGAGCATCAGCAGTGTTCTCTGTTTAATCATCTGAAAGAGTATATGTGATAGTTTTTAATCTTTTAAGAAGCTTGATTAACTTTCCGAAATAAATCGGTCTTGTTAAAATGTAGAAGCACAGCCATGTAATCTTTGCCACACTTCCATGAAATTTCCATGGCATTTCATGTCAAAATATAAAGGGCACTAAATTAAAATGTAACTTTTAAAGTTTTATTTTTAAACGGTCTTCCTCTTTCTGTCCTTATCTTCTGTTCTCCTCCCCAGGCCTTGGGTCTGTCCATCACAGATGTGCAGATTCTGGAGATGGAAAGCCACGCTGAGGACATTGACTTCACCATGGCAGCTGAAGAGGAGCGTAAGCTCAGGCATGATGTCATGGCTCATGTCCACACCTTCGCGCACTGCTGTCCCACTGCTGCCCCCATCATCCACCTTGGAGCCACATCCTGTTATGTGGGAGACAATACGGTAATTATAATTGATGTCATATTCTTCTAAAAAGTGTTTTGATAACTAGATCACTTTTTCAGAAGTCCACTTTGTAGAGTATAACGGTACCTCCGCCAATCTTATGTTTTCATTTTTAACCCTCCGAAAACTACATAGATGGCTTTTTCTTAAAAGGTTTGTGTTTTGCCTTCATAAAGTTGTCATTTTTATGCCTCTGTCTGAGGCATAATGTCTGTGGGTAGTCCATCTGACAGTACTATGTACATCTCATTTTTGTGAATGTGATATCTTGGCACAAGCATGAGCCCCAGCTCAAGAATGAACTGATTTGATTTCTCTGGTCAAAGGTCGCAGGAATTTACTAAACATATTTCTGGCTTTAACTCTCACTGCTATGGGGATTACAAAAGAGTTTCACATTAAATATCTTGAAGAAATAAAATGATATAACATAATGACATTTTATATCTCAAAGGCCAAAGATCAACTGTTCTGAGACCCATCACATTATTCGTGAAATGCATGGAGGGTATTTCTTCAAATTTGGCACAAAAGTCAATTCTGGCTCAGTGATGAATTGATGGTGACTGCTGGCATTCGCGTCAACGCGTGACCTCACAAAAAACATTTCTGAATATGCTGAATCTGACAAAATTTGACAAAATGGTCCAATTCGACGAAATGGTATTTTGAAACCCAAATGTCAAAGGTAGGCTTGACTTCTGTCATTCTCTTGAATGCGATATTTCAGGAATGCCTGAAGGGAACAATAGAACAATAGATCTGGTACAAATGTCATCTTGGGCTCAAGGATGAACTGATTAAATTTAGGTGGTCAGGGGTTGAAGGTCAAGTTGACATCACAACCATATTTTGGTATGTCATACACTGTTTAGCACAACATTTTAGTGGGAAGAAATGATGAAGTGATGACACTTGTCCACTCTTAATACATTTAATACAATTCATTCAAAATTTCACAAAATGTACTATGGACAGATATGGATGTTAACTGCAAGATGATTGGATGGAGAAGGCATGCAACCACAAGGTAGTCATTCTAGTCATCGGACAAATTTACATAACTAAAGAATATGTGGATTGTTTGTAGTACTTAAATGAAAATCTTTTGCAGTTCCAACCTCAAATTGCTGTCATGTATTTTTTATTTGTTTGATTATGTACACTTGTTTGTAGGGGTTGATGCAGGTGTATCGGCTCCTTGTTGCTGGCTATAATCACAAATTTTAAAACTTCTCAGACTGAGATTCTGACTGGCACTACGACGTCTTTCGCCGGTGACCTCCATTTTTTTTGTTCTAATCCTGCTATCCAATAAACAATGAAAAAATTCTCTCTTTGGCAGAGATAATAGTGCAGTACTCAATATAAATGCAGCTTTGTATTGTAATATACTCCATTGTGATTATGCACATTTTTTGGTACATAAAAATGAGAAAAGGTGTTTTCTTCCTTCATTTTAGATGCATTATTTTTGATTTCAGAGAGCACAATTTGTTAACAATAATTGATCTATAGTTTGTTATTGTTTCATTTACTCTCTGATGGTATTTATTTTCAAAAGTTTTCAAGCCTTTTCAGTTGTTTTGTTTTTCCTCCAGGATTTGATTATGCTGCGTGATGGATTTGACATTCTACTGCCTAAGGTGAGGCTCAGCTGTTTGCAGAAACATGCACTACCATCCCGTTGCACATCTGTAAAATCAGTTGAAAAGGGGTATTAGTTGCTTTAGTTTATATTGATATTTGAATGGTCTTTGTACTGTTTTGCCAGAGTATTTAAGATATAAACCAGTCAGTCAGCCCAGATGTTAAGGTTGTATGTGTCTGTGTTTTCTTTTGAATAACATCAGTTCATAACTTGCCCTCTGTTCTTGTATTTACAGCTCGCCAGAGTCATTGACAGACTGGCAAACTTTGCAGAGAAATATGCTGACCTCCCGACGCTTGGCTTCACACATTACCAGTGAGTCTGTTTCTCTCTGATCAGGAGATTTCTGTCCTTGAGCGTGTTCATGGTACCTATTTGTATGGGGCTGTGTCTCTGCCTGATATTTATGATGAAGTACAGACTTTATTTTTACTCCTGACCCTCTCCAGGCCCGCCCAGTTGACCACAGTAGGAAAGCGAGCATGTCTGTGGCTGCAGGACTTAACCATGGACATGCGGAACCTTCAGCGAGCGCGTGATGACCTGCGTTTCCGAGGGGTTAAGGGGACCACTGGCACACAGGCCAGCTTCCTACAGCTCTTTCAAGGAGACCATGACAAGGTATAGTCATCATCATGACCAAATTTACATTCTGCTGTATTATGTTGTATCAGTTATTATGACTGCTCTTCCATCAGGTAGAAGAGCTTGACAGGTTGGTGACCGAGATGGCTGGCTTCAAAAAGTAAGTTTGAACTTAAATCGACATCACCTACCAGAATCAGTTTGAAGCCAGCTCCAATCTGCAAGGGTTTAGAGGCGTCCCATTGTCAAATCATCTGTCAAGTGCATGACGGCTCCTTTGCAGACTTTCTGAGCCCTTTGTGCACACTTTCTGTAAGTCCGCATTTCTGCAGTTCACCTGTGGGAATTACCCATAGTTCATAGCATTGCAACATAAAATGCAGTGTGGGGTTACTAGGAGCAGCACAAAAAATGGAACTCATAGAAGCACAACTGTGAGAGTTTTACATTTAAGTCTAAATTCATTGTGATTCAGAGCCATAGCATTTGTTTTTTGTACAGTGATGGCACAATGATGATTCACAAATATGCTTTCATCTGATCAACAATATTACTTTGTACTCCATCAGTAGGATGAGCTGAAGTAGAAGTTGGATGAATCCTGTAATTGTAAAGAAAAAAATGGTCACAACCCCATAATTGTGCTCAACATGATTCTATGTTGTCAAGGTAAAGTCAAAGAGAAAGTGTGGAAAAAGTGAATGAGTTTATCAGGTGCCATTTTGGATGCCATTTTGATGTTGGCACATGTAGTGTGTGAATGGTCGAATATTTTTGCAACTTGACAAACAATCTATGTAAATTTCTGAGTTGGTATACAACTGAAATTGACAAAACATTTTCAAACACAGAGCCTATCTGGTGACTGGACAGACATACAGTCGTAAGGTGGATGTGGACTGCCTGTCCAGCTTGGCCAGTTTGGGAGCTACTGTTCACAAGGTGAGCTCTTGGAAGGTAGAGGTCATGGGTGTGGACTGAGTTCACATGTCTTGAACTTGACTCCGGAAACAAGAAGACTGGACATCATGACTTGTGACGTGTGACTTTTGACCTGAAAAGATTTGATGGCCCACTGACTTACTGCTAAAATTTATACAGTTTATTACTGTGTGCAAGTCCCTGATAAATCCCCTGAAGTCTAGCTTGGCACTCAGTAGCACACATGACTTTGATTGACTTCAGCAAATCCCAGATGCCAGAAATATCCGTTTAGGCTGAGACATGTTTGAAAACAAATTGCAGCATAATGTGAAGGAGGGATATCGGAAAGTTATACCAAGGACTATTGCCTTCACATTATGTGTTTTGGAATAAAGAACAGAAGCAGTATGGAGAGCATGCGAAAGCACACTATCAAACTGCATTCTCCATTTGAAGTTTCATTACGAGATACTTTATAATTGATTGTTACTGTCGCTAGTTTGCAAGCCAGTTCATAGATTGGTTTGAACAGTGAGCAGGTTCATTGAGGAATTTGACTGAAATTGAATTTCCATGGCATTGCTGGTCATTTGGGTTGTAAATGCCAGACCAGCAAGTTTATAGAATATGAAGAAATGGAAAATATCAATAGATGATGGACAGATTTGTTTGTAAGAGCATAATTGTTCACCAATTTCATTGTTGTGATATGGAAAATGTGCCTTTTCTATTATCCACAATTTATGTATTTAGTATAATTGCCCTCTTAAAATGGCATGTAGTTTGATAAGACATGTTATGAACGGAAGACATGTTTTGGACATGAACCTCAAACCTGAGACTTGTGGCTTCATAAACAACTATAGTACTTGGTCCTTCTTCTGGTGGAGACACATGGAGAAAGGTCTCCATCTAGTGGTTTAAAGGAAGCTGGACCATCTCCACAGCACTGGGTGCTTGATTTTGTGACTTTTTATATATACATCAAGTTGTTGAAACTCGGTTTTTGATCTGTCTTCTGTAGATCTGTACTGACATCCGCTTGCTTGCTAACCTGAAGGAGATTGAGGAGCCTTTTGAAAAAGAACAGATTGGTACAGTCACTTATTTATTGTCTTACACTCTAAGCTGAAAAGTGAACATTTGAAAGGCAACAGTGCATTCTTATTTAATGGTATCAGCACAAATTGTTTGTTGGAGGTAAGTCGTCTTCCTACCCCAGGTTCCAGTGCCATGCCCTACAAGAGGAACCCCATGCGTGCAGAGCGTTGCTGTAGTTTGGCCCGACACCTGGTGGCGCTGATGGCCGACCCTCTGCAGACGGCCTCAGTGCAGTGGCTGGAGAGGACCCTGGATGACAGTGCAAATAGGTCAGCAACAGAAGATTTGAGATATTCTGATATGCTACTAAACCCCCGAGTAGTGCTTGCATGATATAATGCTCCCCAAATATTCCTTTTAAGTCAGCACATGTTACAGATATATTTTGCCAGTTTTAGAGAAATAACAGCTGTTTACAGTTAAGAGGGTTCTTCTGCTTGTTTCCTTTGCCACTTCACATACATACTTAAATCATTCTCAATCATTTAGGAGGATCTCCCTGCCTGAGTCTTTCCTTACTGCAGACATCATCCTCAGCACTCTACAGAACATCACAGAGGGACTGGTGGTCTACCCCAAAGTCATTGAGAGACACATCCGTCATGAGCTGCCCTTCATGGCAACAGAGAACATCATTATGGCCATGGTGAAAGCTGGAGGAAACAGACAGGTACAAGGAGTCAGTAGGACTTAGTTGTGTTCAAAATAATAGCAGTCCAACATGACTAACCAGGTCAATCACTACTTTTGGTAGAAATTATATTACTAAATGGCAAATAATATACCAGTAGGTTTAGTAGGGTCATAGAAAACACATTCATGATGCATTCATGATACGCATGCTCCTGAGTCTGTGTAACTGAATAATTAATTGTAAGGGGCGTGTTCAAAATAACTGCAGTGTGGAATTCAGTTACTGTGAAAAAACAGGCTCCAATCGGGTGGTCCTAATTTAAAGATGACGCCAGCACACATACATGCGTTTCTCTCTGAATACCTGAGAAAAATGGGTCGTTCCAGACTTTGTTCAGAAGAACAGCGTACTTTGATTAAAATGTTGATCGGAGAGGGGAAAAAGTATAAACAAGTGGGGAAAAAAATGATAGGCTGCTTAAAATGGAAAACAAAACCAGAGTCGGGAAGAAAACGAAAGACGACCATTCAAACTGTGACTGTGTATTATATTCTGGTTGTATCTTAATACAGACACTAAGAGATAAATAGGTATGCTCATCCCCACTTTGCTAAAACGCCAAATTTAATGGTGATATTTTTCCACATTATTATATACACTCAACAGGCACCAGCCACAAGGTACACCTTGTTAGTGCAGATCGATTCCCCTTTTGCCTTCAGAACTGCCCTAATTCTTCATGGCATCAAGGTGTTGGCAACACTGTACAAAGATTTTGGTCCATATTGACATGACGGCATCACAAAGTTGCTGTCGACTGCACATCCATGATGTGAATCTCCCGTTCTACCACATCCCAAAGGGGCTCCATTTGATTGAGATCTGGTGACTTTAAAGGCCAGTGCAGTTAACTCATTGTCATGTTCAAGAAACCAGTTTGAGATTATTTCAACCTTGTAACATGGCGAGTTATCCTGCTGGAAGTAGCCATCAGAAGATGGGCACAAAGGGTCCATAAAGGGAAGGACATGGTCAGTTGAATGGGTGTGCCCGATAAAATTGCTGAGCGTATAAGAGAAGAATGATTGAATCAGAATGATAAAAAAAGAATTAGCAGATCAACTTTCGACATGGGTCTCCTTCCACTGACTCTCCATTTGTCGCATCTTCCCTTGAGGACTGCCACGAGAAGATCCGTGTGTTGTCGCAGGAGGCAGCAGCTGTGGTCAAACAGGAAGGTGGTGATAATGACCTGCTGGCCAGGATCCAGGCGGACCCCTACTTTTCACCCATTCTTGGGCAGTTGGACATCCTACTAGACCCCAAGACCTTCATTGGTCGTGCTCCTCAGCAGGTACAACATAAACTCGGCTTTACTCTGTCTGAATTTTTTTTGACTGCGTCCCTGACATTGCATAAAGTTTTTTATGTATTAGAACTGTAGTAACACATGTTGGCGTTTTTCATATGGTAACCCAAAAAAAAAAAAAATCTAAAAAAACTGATAAGGATCTGATTTTATTATCTACAGAGAAAACATTATTTTTCTGCCTTCAATTCTTCCAGGTGGCCAGATTCCTGTCTGAAGAAGTGCATCCCCTGCTGGAGCCTTTCAAAGCTAAGATGGATGTCAAGATTGAGCTTGAGCTCTGACACATACAGAACATTTAAGGAGATGTCATCATGCAGTGTGGCCATGGTGAACACTGCTTTGTATCCCAATAAAGAACAATGATTGAATTCATTTCTCTTCATGGTAGCTTTTATTTCCATCTGCTGCTTTTTGATAAGAATGAAAATATAATCTGTTTATATTCAAATGACTCGAATGAAGTTGATGATATAAAACATAAACATGATTAATAATACTGTGGTAATCAGTTGTTGTATTTGAGTTCCCATAAATGTCACAGGAACCAAAGGTCATGTATGTCTCCAGGGCTTTTATGGTTAGCCATGCTGATTAGATGCTTTGGTGCACAATTTTATGACTTTACACATTTAAAATAATGCCTGTCATTATTAAAAACCTTAAATGTTGCTAATGAGACAGCAGACATTTTACTCGTTTAAGCTTGAATTTATGGGTTCTGTTCAGTGTTAAGATTGGCTTTTGTTTTTAATTGGTGGAAAAGAACAGGTAAATTGGTCTAGAAACCAACTACGGGAACATCGGCGAGAGGTTGTAAATCTTAACCACAGACTCAAAGTCCACCTCAGTTGAACATAGAAACTACCGTAACCCTCAGTATAGCTCTGCATTTTCATTAGTGCAGCACAGAGACCGCAGTATTTCGCTTTTATTTTCAAAAATGTACCAGAAAATGTTTGAAAGGTTGAGAATTTACTAGAAATATTAAAGAAATACTATTTTCCCTCGGTCCTCCACAGTAATCACACAGACACATGATATCACATTCATATGGGAAAAAACTTAGCGTAATTAAGGTAAGGATAAAATGAGCTTCACTGAATGAAGTTTCAATAGGGAATTGATTCTTAATCAGCGGACTTCTTCATCCCAGAGTAGGATCTGTCTCTAACACGCACCTTTGTGCTGAATTTTTGCTTATAGAGCCTCTGTAAGTAGTTCATCTTTGAATATTGATTATTATATTCTAACAGCATACCTCCTGGGATGCATTATTTCCTTTGTATGTATTTTATGCCTAGTAAGCAAGAAGTAACTTTTATTCCAGGAAACATCAGAAGTGTAATCTGTGTTTATCTCTATATGACCGAAGCAGCAGCGGTACTGGAACATGTGGCTGTGGGCATTGCTTCCAGTCTGCCTGGCTGTCTTTGGCACTGTGGGAATTTGGACTGTGTGAGTGTTTAGCCTCATTTATTAACACCAATTTCTTGGAGACCTACTGGTTTTAAAATAGTTACCTGTATTAAACAGGAGTGTAACTGAGCTTTAGCAAATGAATGTGTCCAGTTTTGTTAAAAATTACGTTTCTTCATTCCTAATTGTAATTTGTTAAACTGGTCTGTAGCTAGAGTTGCAAACCAAAAGCTGAATGCAAAATGAGAACATGAGTCAGAGTAATGCCTGTATGCAAAACATACATAGCCTGCATACCCTGGAGGTGCATAAGAACTACACTGATGGGTACTTTACAAAAAACAATATGAACACAATTGCCAGGAAGAAGACTAAAAACAGAGCTTCAAAATTGTCAATGTGTAACAGAAAGGTAGCCATCAGCTACAAATAACTACAGGGTAAACCATTCAAAGAAATAACAAGTATTTATGATAATATGTTCAACTCTATTTTTTTAGATTCCAATGGGAAAAATGACTTTTAAAATATATATATGAACATACCAAAACCCATGGGACAGTGATTGATCCAAAAATACACTCTTGTGCAAATATTTGCAACATTGTTTTTGAAATTTCATGCCAATAAAGCCCTTTGCAGTTGCCGTTTTTTTTTTTTTTTTTTTTAACAATTAAATTAGTTTTTGTAAGATTCCAAGTGTTACTTTCTTATCTTGTTCTCCAGTAGGCCTACCAACCACCACCATAACTGGAAAATAATTATGCTGTACTAGCAAGGTGTAATTTAAACTAATACTAAAATGGACATTTAGGTAATTATGGCAAACTCAGTCTTGTCAAATAGTTGTGTGAAGAGATTCCAAGTCAAATAGCTCATAGATTTAAATAAAAAATCTATCAAGTAGCTTCTTCTGCTTGGATATTTATCACATAAAGTCTTTCATATCAGCAAATCTACCACTAAACATTTCATGCATACACCTTTTGTCCCATTAGGTTTGCAATAGCTGTGACAAATGGATCAGTAAACCTTACTGAGGGAGTGCCTTACATCAGGTCAGTGAATTTTTTTTTTTCATTTTTTGTTGAGACATGATAAGTTAAAGTAGTTAAACAAAAAATAATGCTGAATTAAATCTTTTCTGTTGTCATGTTCACCTATTAGCCAGTGTGGCACTTACAACCCTCAGAGCTGTCTTTTCTCCCAGATTTGCAACACCTGCTCTTTTTTAGGTGAGGCTTATATCTTATTTGCGTCTCCTTTTTCTTGTGGCCTTTCAAAAAAAAAAAATTAATTCTTATTGATGCATGGTTCCTTCTCTCCTTCCTTTTGAGTTGGAGGAATTTCATCGCACATTATTGTGTATGAAGCAGTCACTTGGTGATGATGTGTCAGTTTGTCTTGCCTTTGAATTTTTACTTTAGTCATAAGTCTTAATCTTCAATTTAGACTTATGACTAATTTGTAGACCATCTTTGCCATCTGTTCAGTTGTCCTCTCTCTGTGTTTTTCTCAGCCTTGTGGATTGTGGTGATCCGTTTCCAGCAGGTTAGGGACTATGGTGATCATGGAAAGGCCAACATTGCCAGCATTGTTTTAGGCTTCATCTCCTCCGTAGGAATCTCGTTTATTGGCAACTTTCAGGTGATGGTCAGATTTTTTTTTCCCTCTCACAGACTTCTTTGTTTCTCCTGATTCTTTTATTTTATTCCATTTTTCCCTTTGTATTTTTGTGCCTCTGGGCCGGCAACAACCATGGCCAGAGGCGGGTTAGCCTGTCCACCGGTCTGCTATGTCCATCTGTCCTGTTCTTGTGAATGTGATATTTTAGGGACACCCATAAAACTTGGCACCAACATCAACTCAGGCTCAGTAATTACTTGATTAGATCTTAGTGGTCATAAGTCCAAGATCAAAGTCACTGTGACCTCAAATTCATCCTTGTTTCATGAATGTGATATGTAAGAAACACCTGGAGGGTCATGAAATTTGGCACAAATGTCATCTCCGGCTCAAGGATGAAGTGAATGGTGATTGTGGTGATCAAATTTCAACGCCATTGTGATCTCACAAAACACATTTTTGGCAATAATGCGGAATGTGACAAAATTCCACATAGATGTCTAAAAGGATAAAATGCATTTGTATCTACAGTGTAAAAGACCAAAGTTGAATGTTTCTGAGAAGTCTTCTAATTTGGCACAAATGTCTAATCAGGCTCAAAAATGACTTCATTCCTTTTTGGTGGTGAAATGTAAAGGTCAAGGCTGTAGTTGTCGCTATCGTCTGCTGATTCTGAAAATATTTCACAAAAATGTCTAATATAATTAAATGGCATTTCTTATGTTTGACTTCATCGTTCTAGTGAATGCAATATTTCAAGAATATTTGGAGATAATTTCTTTAGTCTTAACACAAATGTCAATTTCGGCTCAAAGATTGACTGATTAGATTTTGGTGGCTAGTGGTCAAAGATTATGGTTGTGACATCACAAAGCATGTTTGGTCATAACTTTTGTGCTGATTATGATAACATTTTTGACAAATGTCTAAATGATAAAATGATGAAGTGATTATTTTTATAGGCTTTAATACATTTAATTCAATTCATTAACAGTGTTTACTATATATCATATTATGGACAGAAATGGCTGGTTGGTGAAAGCACGGAACCATGGTACATTAATTGTGGTTTCTTCTCTTGATGACAAAAAGTTCCATTAAGTCTACCTCTAAAAAATGAACTTTTTATTTTTTTTATTTTTTTTGAACCCATACTTATCACTCTGTGGCCACAATGTCCTCTCCTTCTGTCCACACAACCCAGCAATCAGTCTTAATGGACGTTCACCTTTTGGGAGCATTCCTGGCTTTCTTCGTAGGTCTGGGCTACTTCTGGGTACAGCTTTTTCTGACCTATCGGGCACACCCATCTGAGGACCGATGTTGGGTGGGGCCTGCCAGAGCAACCGGCTGCATTCTTTCTACCATCTTGGTCATCATTAGTATCCTTCTTATATCTGTATGCAAAATAAGAGTTAAACAAAGTTCTTATGAAAATTAGATTGAAGAGAACATACACGGCTGTGTTACATCTTTCAAAATGGACTTGAAGCGTTTGATATCACCACTTATTTTCTCTACTTTAAATGCAGTTGATGAGGTTGTGCTGATCAAATTTTGTTGCCCACTACCAAGTAGCTACTTAGGCAGTAGCTGCTTATTCATTATTGTCCATGACTTTTTGGTTCATTTATCAATTACTTGGATAGCTATTTAAATACTTAATTCATCAAGGTTTATAGTCTATTTCAATGGCTTGCAAGGCTATTGAACCAGGTCAGCTGAATGTTTGGTCTTTCTCCATTCCTTGATAAATAACAAGTTTTAAAATTCAGTCTATAGTTCCAGTACTACTCTCAATCTGTGAATATGAGGTTATTTTTTAATTAAAAAAGGTAATGTCTGTTTTTTAAAGTTACTTAATCTACCTGAATATCTTGTGTTGGGGTAATCAACGTGGTCACTCAGAAATCACTGTATGTCAAGACATCCTCATTCAACTGTGTTCATACTAGATATCAGTTTTCCATTGTTTTGATTTAAGAAACGCACAAAAGAATTTGAGCTTCTATCAGAACTATATATATATATATATATATATATATATATATATATATATATATATATATATATATATATATATATATATATATATTTAACATTGTTTCATTCTGTTAATTGCATAAAACCTTAGATGCAGATCTTTACGATCTGCTTTAATGATTCCTCACATTGGCCCTCATTTATCAAAGGGACGTACGGCGGAAAAACGGGCGTACGGCCATTTCCAAGCTTCGGTGTTTATCAGTTTGGACGTTAGCGTAAGATACGATCAGATCTCACGACAGGTCTGAGCTCGTGTACGCAAAATCTGAGTCTGTGGATTTGCGGCGCAGCCTCAGCTGTCATCTAAGCATACGCAGCCACATATTCAGAACAGATGAAAACGGATTCTTAAAATATTAGGAATATTTAAGGGCGTAACCATGGGCGCGACTTGTTAATAACGATCGAATTCAGCCACCGCATTTATGAAGACCCGATCATTGGTACGCTGGAAATGGACAGATACAAAAGTTTCATAAATCCCATGTGAGTCCTGTCGTAAGACCGGTTGTGCGCTCAGATCTGTGACCGTTTTCACCCAAGATTGATAAATGAGGGTCATTGTCTACAGAAACTTAGGTGCTGCAGGGAGAGTTTGAAACTACAAACGTCAATGAGATTTCACAAGGGGACTGAAAGGCAAACTAATGTTTTGATTGCACTATTTGATAAACCATGAATCCAAATATATAAACATGAGTGCCCTAAATGACTGACCATCTTACTGTCTTAAACATGCATTTAAGTTTGCTCTTCTTAACAACTCTACCCTTCTCCAGTGTCCATTCTCCACAACACAGACTATCCCTCTGGGGCTGCTATGTGTGAATGGTTCCTGGTCATGTTGTTCTTCTGCCTGTTTGGCCTTTTCGCAGCTGAGTTCAGACATATGGACTGTCACCACCTCACTGTCCAGCAACACGCTCTAAGGAATGACTGCATGCCTTCCTCAGCAGAAATAAATGGTCATGTGGCTTAAACGTTCACCTGAATATACAAATACAGACAATTTCAGACAAGTGTGGTGCAGAATGGACTGTTGGATATACAGACAACATCCAAACTGTCTTTATAATCCTTACGATGCAGCTCTTCACCAGCTCCCTATGGCTACTGCTTGTTGTTCCTTTTTCCCAATATGTCCAAGCTATCTATTTTCAAAAATACCAAAAATCACTGCTGTCTTGTTTTGTAGATGTGTTCGCGCAGAGCCGGTTCAGACCTCCATGGGGCCCTAGGCAAAATTCTGCTAAGGGGCCCTCTTAAATGAATAGTCGCACCTGACACCCAGTGGAGTCCACTGGCTGACTGGACTCTGTGCTGCTTTTGTTAGGAACTTAAGCATAGCACCTGTAAAATATAGATCAGGCTACTATTAATTCAGTTCCATCAAATTGACTGCACTTGTAATACCTTCATAGACTTAAAAATGTAGGTGATTTAGATTATTATTTAGCCTATTTAGCACCATTGTCATAATATTTCACAAGTTTAATTTATTCACTAATATATCTGCATCTATATGTGCCTGTGGGCAAGCAAGCAAGCAAACAAAATTCAATCTTAGTAAATATTTATCCATTACTTTCCATTTTGTACAAGTGCAGTTGTAACTACACTCAGAGTGATTGATAACACATTACAGAAGCTAGCAAGACGCGCACGGAGACCGTCCGCTGTTCACCCAGGGCTCACCGCCCTGTTATGTCGGTCAAACACGGACTAGCCCCGTCCCTCCCACTCTCCCACCCGGAGAGGAGAGTTACCTGACTGCTGTTCCTGCTGTTCATTTTCATGCACTTTCTTTTTTCGCTTTTCACTCCCTGAGGGATAACTCCGCTTCATCCTGCGGATGCCGTTGATGACCATGCATGCACTTGCAATCTGACGTGCGCGAGCATGAGTTTGCGGGGCCCTACGCAACGTGCGTATTGTGCGTATTGGGTGAACCGGTACTGTGTTCGCGCTAGACTTTATCTAACCCATACAACACAATACATATCCTACTACTTCATAATAAAAGTCAATAAGGTAATGTAAGAATACAGCTACCAAAATCCAATTTGAAATCCTGCAAATATGCACTCAACAAAAATATAAATGCCACACTTTTGTCTCGCCCCCATTTTCATGAGTTTAAAGCCAAAGATCAAAGATTTCTTCTCTCTTCACAAAACACTAATTTCTCTCAATTTCTGTTCTCAGATGTGTTAAAATCTGGGTTCGTGTGCACTTAATCTTATTTAAGATATTCGAAAACCCAGCAGGTGAGGCCTATCAGGGAGCTGATTAAATAGCATGATTATTGCACAGGCATGTCTTGGTCAGCCCACAATTAAAGGCCTCTCTAAACTGTGCAGTTTATGCTGAAGATAGACACGGGACAACAGTGCCAATATCTGGTATGACTATTTGCATCATGTGGTGCGACACATCGCCTTTGCATATAGTTGTTCAGGTTATTGATTGTGGCCTGTTGTTGTGTCCAAGTTATGCAGAAATTCTGCCAAAACCAACTGTTTCATCAGCTGTCGGGGTGGCACCCCTGTGGTGCTATGATTACATTTGGTCTGCATTTGTGAGGCTGGTTAGATGTACTGCCAAAGTATTGGAAACAAAAACTTGTGACATTGCAAAGAACTGAATTGAAAGAACTGCACATTTTAGAGGGGCCTTTTATTGTAACTGGCACATCAGTGCAATAATCATACTATTTAATCATCATCTTCACAGACCTCACCTGTCAGGTTGGTGGGTTATCTTAGCAAAGGTTAAGTGCTTACTAATACAGATTTGAACGAATTTATGAACAAAATAAAAGAGAAATAAGTCATTTGTGTGCACAGATTAAAGCTTAGATCTTTGACTGTGAGTCATAAGAAATGGTAGCAAATATTATAATATTATTATATAATATTGCAATACTTTCATCAGTAGGCCATAGTCTTGTTCACCAGTATGTTACCTGATTACATAGTGACTTAATAAACATGTATTTCAATGAAAACCTTCTAGATTTTTAGTTGAATGTCCATGCACTAGAACCAAATGTACATATTTCTGCAATGTTAATGCTTTAATCTTCAATCATCGACCAAGGACTTTCTCACAATACTGTTTGTGAAAATGTGGGTGAGAGCACACAATTTGTCACCATTTCACAACCATAATCATATTGTTTGTTAATTTAATCATGCTTGTTATTTTTTTAACCATAGTTCCATCATTGCGCTGTAGTATGCTGACACAATCTGTTCCAGGTTTGTTTGTGTTTTGCACTAGCTTTGCTTACAGTTGGTGTGCATTAACATTTTTGGTCAAAATAGAAAAAACTCACAAATATTAAATTTAGTAAGTCTTTATTGACCTAGTTTGGTTGTTAAAAGCTAATCAGTTCCTTTCTTTGTTAGCCACCATACACACCATGTAATTGATCCAGGAAAAAAAAGGAACGTATTGTATTTGTACTCTGCATGACGTAATTAGTGAGGTCATAGGGTTAGACCAAATGCGCGCGTATGCACGTCCGTGTGCATGCGCGTGAGTATGTCTTTTCGCTTTTATGTCTTTTGCTTTTCTGTTACCAGCAAGAATGTATTACCTGCAATAATGCAGGTCGCGGTTGTGCTGGTCCCAGCTGACAATGGGCGAACGGCGGCACACCCTTGAAGAGTTGCTAGCTCATCACAGCACGACATGAAGGACAGACGGGCAATTTAGAGTAGCCAAGTAACCTCAGCATGCTTTTGGCCTTCTCACTATGAGGCAACAGTGCTAACCACCGTACCACCGCTTTTTGTACATATACTGTGTATGTATGTATTTTGGTTCCATGTGTAACATAGTGTCACATGTAAATAAACACTTGATGGAAACTTGGAAACAGTCTTCAGAGTCGG
>CAAKHG010002779.1:1726-27995 GCA_901007715.1 Dactylopterus volitans
AAAAGAATTGTCATACACACAAAACAAAAGAAAAAAAAAGGGAGAAACTGATCAGGGCAGAGGCTATGAGGTGGATGAGTGAGTGGAACTGGGGGGAGTTCACCCAAAATAATAGATCAAACTAAAATCACCCACACACACACACACTTTGAAGTAACCTCCACCAGGGAGCACAGCACACCAAACAAGGGGACACCACCAGTCACTGTCACCATCACCAGCTTCCGACACTGAAACAGAAATAAAACAATTAAAAAGTTTCGCTTAAACCAAAATACAAAATAACAATTAGTGGGCAGGATAACCCCTGCAGCCAGAAAGGCCACAAGCAGCACCAAGCAGACAAAGCAGTGAGGCTACCTTGCACCAAGCCACAGCCAGACAGGAAACATAGCAGAGTAGCAACACCAGAGGCAAGCTGGAGTCTGGGCAAAGACGAAGCAGCAGGGTCCAATATGTGGTTTTCCCTAACAGAATAAATAATATTAGCACGGTTCAATTAGGCTAAAAATGATACAGTTGCGGACAGACAACAAGCACATACCTTTAGCAGAAGGTATGTGTCAGCGTTTCCTACGACCACACTAGCATTAGCCACTTGAATGCCATCACGCGCAGAGAGGGAGAGAAAGGACACTTACCACTGCCAAACAGAGCACAAACAAGCCACGCACGCACGCACGCACGCACGCACGCACGCACGCACGCACGCACGCACGCACGCACGCACGCACGCACGCACGCTAAACAAAGCCAGCTTCTCACCGGAGGTGTTGCGCAGGGCCGTCTTAAATATGGGCACCTTCTCACTGATTGGTTAACAAGCCATCGGGGTGCGTTCAAGAAACCTTATGGGCAATGCATACACTATGCTGCCACATATGGAAGAATTCAACGGAAGATATTGTTTGCGGCCCACACCTGACTGACAAATGTAGTGCAGTCATCGAGGAGATCAAAAGGACTGCATCCATCCCTGAAAACTCTTGCCCTCCGAAGTGCTCCTCTCACCATCTGCGAACCACCTTCCACAGGATCTCCTAAAAACGGGCAGGCCATTTTCCAAGAGAACTGATTGGTCAGGTCTGATTGGGCTGTGATTCACAGCTGTGTGAATCACAGATGGACACCTGCACAAGTGAACAAGCAGTGGTTGTTGTGGCCGAGTGGTTAAGGCGATGGACTAGAAATCCATTGGGGTCTCCCCGCGCAGGTTCAAATCCTGCCAACAACGAATGATTCTTTTCAGATCTCACCTGATGTTCACCAACAATAACTGGACCATCTCTCAATCGACCTTCTGTCAATCATAGATTGGCACTTGTACATGACACAGATGTAATGATGTCATGAACACGGTTCAATCTGGACCACATGCCGAGAGTTTTATTCAGAAATATTTCATTCAGCTCGTTGAAGATATGCACTCTTGTTCTCTTCACCTTATGTCAGCCATTCACTTTGATTTCCTCTCTCTTGCAGGGTAGAGTTGGCTGTTCCATCAGCCCTCCTTTTGTTACTTGGGATTGCTAATGATAGCTACCCTGCAGGGTAGATAACCTCAAACTGATGTAGTTGCAAAAGGTCACGCATTTCCTTTGTGCCGTCAGTCAAACCTTAGATCTTCATTGGAGTCTTTGACAATGAGCCAACCTTCAACCCATCAAATTCCAGACGCCCCATGACATTGAGTGGTGAAGTCCGCCCGCCTTGCACTCGGCAGCCATCATTACAGGACGAGGTGGCCGAGTGGTTAAGGCGATGGACTGCTAATCCATTGTGCTCTGCACGCGTGGGTTCGAATCCCATCCTCGTCGCTTCCTTTACTCAGTGGTGTCAGCTGGATAACATGTTTGCTGTGACATAATATTCTGTCTAATAGTTTCAAACGTCCGTACATGAAGACAGGCACAGTTTCCGTGCACACACGTGTGTACGCATGCTTATTAAAAATCGACACGTGTATAGCTGTTTCCTCGTGAGCAGGTGTTTTGACACTAATGTAACGTCCTGAATTCCCCATTGATTTGGCAGCCGGTGCCCATCTGTTTTCATTTGAGCAAAAACATTCCAGTTACTGGATGCCATGTCTAAATACAAGAGAGGACAGCTATGCTAACCTTCAGCCCCATCAAACTGATCATCTGTCTACATCTTCGGTAAGATAAACAGAAAGCAGTGCTCACCGTTAAAGAAGGCACCCGACTTGCATCTGACAAAAGACCAGTCTATGCTTGTCTTGTCGGCTCTTAGTGTTGCACATCCTTATAACAATGAGATCATTTCCCATTGTTATATTTTTCATTTTTCTCTCTCTCAGAAACTTCTCTGCCTCAATGTTTCATTGCCATTTGAGACAAACCTGAGTCTTGGCAGTTTTAATTCCAAGGAAAAGATTCTTATTGGATGAAACCTGAACCACATCCTAATAATGAAGCAGGAAACTCGTTACAATGTTTCAATGTGAAATTTGTTATACTTTCTCTTACCAGTCTTTCCTTTTCAACTCCTTTGGTATAGTGGAGTGCATAGCTGCCTTCAAAGCAGTTGACCGGGGTTCATTTCCCGGCCATGGCAGAAAAGTTCTTCTGTGTGTTTCTGATCACTAATGTGATTGTTCCACTGGGAAATCCTCTCAGTCATCAACATGTTGGATAAACATGTGTGCTCATCTGTTAATATGGCCAGTTGTAGATCTCTGACAGCCCTCCTTTTTTTTCCAAACTGCCCTGGTGGCAGGCCTGTGCTGCACGGCTGGTTAGTGGGGGTAGCAACCTACCCTGCTAGCTACTTACCCTGTATAGCTACCATAGGGTACAGTAAAGAGGTTCTTACTCCAGTTCAGTATGGCAAAGACATTCTTACAATCAAGAGGCAGTTCTCCTCCTCGTTGTGTACCACACGGATAGTGACTCTTCAGTTCTCTTGCAGTATCGTGTTCAATTTTGATTAAGCAGGCTGACAGGAGGAAAAGAATTACTTTTGACATAATCTGGTCCACTTTCAATTTTTTGTGCAAACTGACACAAGTTTATAGCAAACACAAGAATCTTGTGCTCCTGATAAAGGATCTGCACTCAGTGAAGGGAGCTCATGGCAAGCCTATCTTTGCAGTGATAGCTAGCATGTCTCTTGGGTCATCAGGTGGGAACCTCCCTTCATCAGTGTTTCGTCAAGTTGGTCCCACAACACCTTCAAGAGGCTAGACAGCGATCTCTGGCATCCCAGAGTCACCCCCCTAATGTCAGGTATCATTGCTCCTCACCACTGCACACCAAACTCCTAGCGCAGCCACGACAGCATGTTACATTCAACCAATGCCGGGCTCCGTGATGCAAGCTCCAGGTAGTAAGAGTGCCGATCCTACTAAACAGCCCCCTGCCATCTTACAGTTCCCAACCAATATGGAAATGTTAGAGGAGAGAGAGGGAAAACCCAATAACTTGCAAGCAAACAATTCAACTCACCAAACCTGAGTCGTGGCAGTTTTCATTCCAAGCGAAAGATTCTTGTCGGACAAAAACTGAAACACATCCTTGAATGAGGCAGGAAATTAGTGATAATGTTACATTTTGAAATTTGTTATGCTCTCTCTTCCCGGTGTACGTCTTTCTACTTCATACTGCTGAGCGTAGCTTCCTTCCAAGCAGCTGATTAGGGTTCTATTCAGGGCCATCACAGTAAAATTCTACTGCGTGTTTGGTGACACAGATGTGATTTTTCCATGAGGGAACCCTTGAAGTCGTGGACTTGACTTTCTACAAGTTTTTTAAACATGTGCTCTCATTTGGTTACACAGGCAAGTCGTAGATTTCTACCAACCCATCTATTTTTTCCTCTAAGTGTGACCTTCCTGCCACGCTGATGGAAGTCATAACACTGACAAAGTTGACTGTGTCAACCACAGATTTACAATAAGACATATAACCGAGGCAGTGGTTGTTGTGGCCGAGTTGGTTAAGGCGAAGGACTAGAAGTCCACTGGGGTCTCCCTGTGTAAGTTCAAATCCTGCCAACAAAGATGGCTTCTTTTCAAATTGCCAGTTCACAATTCCTTGAGATAATCACATACAAGGACGACTGGATGGAGCGCTTTCTGTGTGAGTCGCAGACGTGGTGGTTGTTGTTCTTGTTGCTGTATCCTTCAGCCCAGCTTGCAGGATACTGGAGCCTAACTTAAAAGTGTGACTCTCCCACAAATGACCAAAAGTCGTCCAAAAATAGATGACTTATTCATCAATGTCATGATTTTTTAGGATGAGCACTGCCAAAGTGATACACAAACCGTTTGCCAACTAATCTAAACAGGGTAAAACTACAGATCAACAAAAAAAAAGGCTTTCTCACCCCTTCAGCCAACTGTACTGCTCTTTTAACAGTATTTTCAATACCAATAAGGTTCAAATTCACAGCTAGCTCTAAACAACAAACGAAAGCTCACAACAGGATGAATCAAGTCAATATTACACAAAGGAGAGTCCATCAAATTCCAGACTCTCTGGAGCATATAGTAATAACCTGGGGCAGCCTTTTGCAAGGTCAAAAGGACATTTTGGATAACACTGATGTTTAAACAGTTCTGTCTTCATAAAGGGCTCCCACACATCTTTGCAAATAAAAGCCTTAACATGTTTCTGCCCCATTTCTGTGGTTTTATATATTTTATGAATTTCTGCACATTTTACAACAGGTAAGCCTATATAGCAATCCTAGCAATAGGAGGCTGTTATTACAGTGTGCTCTGCCCTATGACATTGTCACCATCAACAAACTGCTCTCCTCGATGTGTATCATGTGACAATAGTGACTCTTCAATTCTCATGCAGCACCACACTCAACAGCACATAAGTAGGCTGACAGGAAGAATGTATCACATGTAACATTGCACAAATTTGGGGATTTTTATGAGCATACTTTAAACATTAGCCAAAGGTAGTGTACGTTCAAAACATTTCCGAAAAAAAAAAAATTCTGTTAATTCAAATTAACACAATCCCTAACATAAAAGAATAACTAATGTCACGACCTTATTGGGATTTTACGACGGAGGATTAGGGCCACATTGAGATTTTTTTTTTTTTAATTTTACTTTGAGAAAAAAAGTCATTACTAATGAGAAAAAAAAGTCATTATTAATGAAAAAAAGTCATTATTAACGAGAAAAAAAGTCATTATTAATTTGAAAAAGGTCATTATTAATGAGAAAAAAAGTCGTAATATGTTGATTTAGAGGACAAAAATGAGGGGCGTGGAGCATTTTGTGGAATTGTATTTCAGTTTAGATTTCACAAACAGATACTTCATCTTTTGGCACATCAGCATCACATCGTCATTAGTATCAGGACATTAAAAAGAATATGCAAGAAAATGCATCTTTTCCGGAGAAAGAACCAGACGTGTGTGGAGGAAATCGCTGCTTTTCTGGAGTCGAGCTCCGGCGAGCACGGCAGTGCACCTGCAGTGGCCCCAACGCGTTATGGCACATGGATTCATATGATAAACTAAAGCCCTATGGCATTGCTATTAACGGCTGCATTGATGGATTTAGTCGCCACGCAATGTTCTCATTATTAACGAGAAAAAAAGTCATTATTGACCTGACTGCTAACTACACTCTCGCATTCTCCTTTCAACCTCCTCTCGTTTTAGCCTTTTACCACGACTTTTTTCTCATTAATAATGACTTTTTTCTCGTTAATAATGCCTTTTTTCCCATTAATAATGACTTTTTTCTCATTAATAATGACTTTTTTTTCTCGAAGTAAAATAAAAAAAAAAAAAAAAAACTCAATGTGGCCTTTATCCTCCGCCGTAGGATTTAAAGCTGCCTCATCGATTTTTCTTTTCTTTCAAGGAGGCTGTGATCGTACAGTGGTTAGTACTCTGCATTGTGGCTGCAGTAACCCTGGTTCAAATCTCAGCGATAGCAAGGGTGACAAACTTCTCAGCAGCCTTGTTCATCCTTTTCGATGTTCAGCCTCTACTGTAAATACTGAAGAAAACTTACCTCAAAGTTCAGCATGTGTCATAAGTCATCTGACACCTTGCTGATAAACCGTAACACTAATCACCACTTATCATCTCATTCTATTACAACACCAACTCACTTAGATGATCTGGTGGCCTTGGTTGTATGGTGGCTGGTATTGTTGTGCCCGCAGAATCAGATAACACTTTGATTGAAGGACATAAGAGATAGTACCAAGGTAAACCATTACAGGAACTTCAATCCAGGATAGCTTGAGATAAAATTCAGCAGGAAGAAACAAAAAAAAAAAAAAAACATCTCAAGGATAATGTAGGCATTACTCCCACTACCTCTCATATGCTGAGGGAGCGCTCTACCATTTGAGCTAATTCTGCATCGGTTTGGCAGCTGGTGTCCATCTGTTTTCATTGCAGTGAAAAAAAAAATAAATTGAGATTGCATGTCTCAATACAACAGAGAACAGCTATGCTAACCTTGCTCCCCATCAAACTGATCATCTGTCTTTGTCTCTTGTCAAATTAACAGTCGGCACTGGCATGTACTACTTGCATCAAACAAAGGACTAGTCTCTGTACTTGTCTCGCTGGATGTTAGTGTTGCACATAAAGTGGAATAATTTGAACATTTCACATTAAGATGTCATTTAATGTAATTACAGTGTCATATCGATTTATAACTGTGTCATGGATGTTTTCCTTGACTTCAAGTGAAGTGGAACAATTTGAACTTTTTATTAAGATCTCATTAAGTGTAATTACACACTCAAATAATTGAAATACCTTAACAAAAGCAATATGACAGTTTAATGTCATGTTAAAACATAAAGCTAAATAGATTTCCAAAGTTTGATAATAGGGTCTTCTATGTCATGTTTATGACAGGTAATGTTGTTTTGGTCTATGTCAAGTTGTCATAACAGACATCTCAAACAATGTCAATTTGGCATTAAAAGTGACATCATTTACCGAATGACACTTAATGACGACTAGCAGTCATAAAGTATCATGATAGGTGTCATTTCATGACTATGGCAGCATCATGTCAGTCTTAGGCACACCCGTTCAAATAAAGTGCTACCAAAATTTCTCCTCCTCATTGTCACACCTGAGTCTTGGCAGTTTTCATTCCAAGCAAAAGCTCCTTCCAAATATGACAAAATGGACCATAAAGAAATCCCATTGACATTAAAAATTGACAATGAGTAGTTTTACATCCTGAAAGAAGCCCCAAATCACTGAATCTATGTTAGCTAACAACTTGAACTACTGACTTTGGTGATAATATGTTTATTGAATGTGTTCTTCTGATCTTCACAGATCATCTATTCTCCTTCATAAGTTCGAGTGACATGAATGGCTCACATGGCACCTACACCAAGGACTTCTTCTCCAAAGTGCTGACCTGGAAAAGGACAGGCCGCCTAGAGGAAATGACTCATATACATACATTTAGTGACAAGTACACAAACATGGAATGTGAAACTTAGACAAGTGATGATGCGTGAAGAAGGGCTGAAGAAGTGCCGGTCCAACTCCAACATCTAAATGAGGCAAAGACTGTGGGGAGAAGTTCCTCGGCAGCTGATGGCCAGCAGAGAAAAGTCTGAAACATCATGCAGCTTGAGGGAAGCAAAAGGAGAGGACAACAGCGTTACACAAATGTGGAATGTGAAACAAAGACGAGTAATGACGCATGAGGAAGGTCTGAGGGGTAAACCAGTCCACTTATCCACCACATGACTGAGGTAAATACTGATAGCAAATAGATCTGAGGATTCATGCAAAACCAAAGACACTAAATTTCATAACTAAACGATACAGGCAATAATACACATAAATCACATATAAGCTATGGTCATTGTTATTAAGATTGTTATTACTTATGTGAACTAGTATCATGGAAAAATGAACGGGGGTGGGCTGGAGAGGTGCAAAATAGTGACAAGGGAGCGGCTTAAGTCGTGGCCCTTATGTTTGAATACGCCAGGTGTCTAATTGATTGGAAGTGGCACAGGTGATTGGCTCCCGGCTGTGAGGTGGACTTTGCCCTGCTTTAAGCAACGCTCCACTTGATATGTTTGACCTAAATGAAATGTTCTTACTGAACTGTTAATCTCAATTGTGTACCTCTTTTACGAGATAATAATGAGTACTGTTTAACTGCGGTGAACACAGGAGTATACAGAAACATGGGGCAATGTACTTTGCATGAACGCTGGATTTAAACACATTTATTGGACCCTGAGTGCTTTCATAAATCAGAGGAACGTATTCATTGGAAAAAGTTTGAAAAAGATGAAACGTGACCAACGGCATTGTGAGACAGCAAATAACAGCAGAACACCACAGAGCAAACAAGGAAGACAGAAAACTCTTATGATAAAATATGCAAATGATGCAATCTGTGCGAACCCAAAACAAGATAAAGCACACTCTGATTCTTTTTAAACTCTTTAAAGTATAAAATGAGCCACCCTTTGCACCAGCTTGTGTGGACTTGTCATTGCTGTGACATATTAGACTAATTTAGAGCCCAGTGTAATGAATATCTTGGTGGAGAAAGAGAGCAATGAGTGTACGTCTGGAACAGAACTAATGCGCCAGCTAAGCACTCATTACCACCCGGGCTCAGGAACTTTCATATAACCAGACACTTTGGAAACAAGAAATTGTGGCAATCCATCATAAGACCGCGAACATTGTTGGTCTTCACGATAAAGTGGCTACACATGTATGGTTCTCATATGAAATTTTTATTCACCAATCTGCAAAAAGATTCAATGGATGCAAGCGAACGCAATCATCCAAATCTTTATTCAAAGCTTTAAAATCATTTTGGTTTCCCTTACATGCAATCCAGTGAAACGACTGCACATGAAGAAGAAGTGGTTGGAAGTCATCATCTTGAACTGGCCAAGGGAGAGCAGCCGTCTTTAACATTTTTGAGTGATAATTCCATATATTTTCTGCAAAAAACAAGTTAAGAGTAAAGCAAACAAATTTTTTGTAAAAAAATAGAAAAGTTTAGTCATCACTGCAACATTAAAGAAGCATGAAAGAGATTTAGCAACAGTGGTTTCTGCTGACACAAGGAGGAGTGACAGGATGTTGTGTTTAATTCCTTTGATAGGTTGGCAGAAAGAGATCTTGCAATCTTGTGCAATGCCTGGCTGTGTTTGGCACTGACTTTTAAACAAACTGCCTATTACAAACTAAAACTTCAGGTGTTACAGACAGTGATGGGAATAAAGGCGCTACAAATACACGGCATCACTTTTTCAAGTAATGAGTAATCAAAAATAGTTAATGTTTCCATCGTTACACCGCCGTCACTGTTACAGACGATAAAATACGGCAAATTACAGCTAAACTCATTTAAGCTGTTTTCATCCAAGTAAGGTGACCAGGCTCTCTAAGCCATGGAGGAGGGAGTGGGTGGGACAAAAGCATAAGTGATGATGATTGGCTACAGTAGAGTGAAATTTTATGGTAAGCCAACCAGAGGCAGAGTTGGGCAGGAGTTGCTCACACAAAGACATACACACCCACACAAACACACGCGCACGCACGCACACACACACGCACGCGCACGCACGCACGCACACACTCACACACACATCACAAATCAAGACCGACACATGCAGCACTGGTGAGCCCAGATAATTCAAAGGTGACGCTTATAAATGAGAAGCACAGACATGACTTTTCCCTCATTGAGATAAAAGGCAAGAATATATATGTGAAATGCTATTATGCCCACGAACAAAGTGTTTCTCCATGTCGGTTAGTCTCACGTAGTCCCACAGCAACATCGAAATAGTGTATAGTAGATTAGTATGCAATGTTTTCTGTTAATAATTTAATAAAAAAGTGTTGATTTCATGAATTGAAAATGTTTAATTATTAGACATACAGTTGAATTTTAAAGTTCCAGTAAATGGGTACGTGGGTGGGTGAGCCTATGTGAAAGTTTAGAAATGTAATGCATTAGTTAATTTCCCTGGTAACTTGTTACTTTTATCATGCTGCAACTAAGTTCTTTAGTCAGTCACTTTTTGGTAGAAGTAACTACAACTTACATTTTTAAAGTAATGTGCCCAACACTGATCATATACTGCCTGATAAACTAACTATGAATAGAACTGACTGTTTTCAGTATACAGCCGGACACATTTTGCACTTGCTGAAGATGAAATAGTAAAGTGACTACTTATCACATCTACGACGCTACTTTCTCGCTAAAAATAATAATAATAAAAAAAAGGAATCCATTCACAATGGTTCTACATACTGCCTGCCGCTTTGTGCACTGTGAATCAGCTAAGTACCGTATATCTAGTAAACAATCCACAAAATACACAAAAAAACACAATACACAGAAATTATTGCTAATCCAGTGCACATTCTGGGATTGCTTGTGGACAAAATACTCGCACAATACGCAGACAAATCACTCTATAAACTCAATTTCACCCCATAATTAGTATGAATATGTGATAGATGATGCCAGACAGTCTGACTCTTATTTTAAAGACTTGACTTGATCTCACGATCGGGGACTTGTGCGCTTGGTTTTATGTCTGGTGAGCTGACCTCATTCCCTCCCTCCTGTGTCACAAGTATGTAGCCATGATGATGTGTGCTCCAACAACACCACAGCTCGAAGCAACACCATCAGCTGCTGTGCGTTTGGTCACCGCCACTGGAAATAAATACTTCACACAAAGCCCTAAACTAAAGATTTGCCAAATGCAAAATCTGGGGAATTAAAAAAAAGACACTGGATCGACCACATCAAACTTCATCAGGCACCTGACAACACACCCAGACAGTGTTCAGTTGTGAATATTGTCATCTATGGATAGTTGGCAAACAGATTTAGCTCAGCTCAGTTAAAGCTTGCTTGACTGGTTGTGTATTGACTGAATATTAAAAAAACCCCCAAACAAAACATGAGTCTTTTCTTGCCAATTGGGATTGGCTTTTGAAGATTTTTTTTTTAAATCGATCAACAGGATAATGTATCAATCAATTATTGAATAATTATTTTATATTGAAAATTTGATTTTCCTTAAGGAAATCTTCATTCGAAGAACAAATAGTAGGTAATAAACCAACAACCCTCTTAAACAAGACAATTAAATAAACAACCTGTGGAGCCCATAAAAAAGCAGCGGAGGCTGATTGGTCATCTCTTCTCACATTTAAGTTATTGTGCTTGTAAAACATTACTGAGCCACTTTTAGATGCAATTTTAAGAATTTTTTCATCATCATCATCATCATCATATCAAATTATATGTTAATCAAAAATATACAATGCATTAATCAGAGGTGACAGAGTTTTTTCCCCCCTAAAATGTGACTTGGAACAAATCCTTATGACAAATAACAGGAGTGACTAGCATAAAGGTGGTGACACTGACGTACCGCCAGCCTACTGACTGTTGCTGAGGAAGACGAGCTTCTTAACGTGCGCTGAGGTGAGAGATAAAACCTTACTTACACATATTTTCGATTGACTGAATTCCACGTGATCGAAAAAATTAAATTATCGAGTCACAGGTTTATTGCTGACCACAAAATGTTATAGCTTTATTGGGTGACCACTGCATTAAAGTTGAGAGACCAGAGATGCTAATTTTTGGTTGAATATAAATGGTCATTACTCGGAGACCTATAGTTATAACCAGTATTGGGCATGTTACTTTAAAAAAAGTAATTATTTTTAGTTATTACCCCCAAAAGAAAAGAGTTTAATAACTGTGTGTAACTTTTTAAAATGTAACTATTTTGATTACTTGTTACTGAAAAAAATAACACTGTTAGTAACCTTGTTTATTTGTAACACTGTTATTCCCGTCACTGGTTATGCATTACGGTTGTAATTTTAAAATAAGTCTTAGTTATTAATTTAGCCATTATTAGTTAATGAATTATTAATATATCACATCATAGAAGCAGTTCTTCTGCTTCTATCAGGTTTTGTTCATTGGTGTAGTGCCACATAAAGCGAATAAACTGTGGTTTACTCACATTTTTAAACCCTTGATTGATACATTTGATGTGAAAATAAAAGGGATAATTGTCAGACTCAAAGGGGTGGAAAACTGAATCTACCCTAGTTAAAAAAAAATAGACATAAGTGAATAAGTCCTGTGTGATTAAACAGTATATTTATTTAACTATGATGGTGAATATTTATTTTGAATCGGTCCATCGCAGGGAAGTACTGTTTGTAACAGTACAACAGTGATACTGCTCATTCATTAGTGTTATGCCCCTCTGCCTGGCCTTGTAGTTGGCGTGTGAGAGTGTTTGGAAAAATTGGCTTAAGTCTCTTGATCGTTCACACCTAAGATGGTGTGGATAAACGTCGGCTTGAGAGGGCTGGCAGTGAGGCTCATCACATTCTCGCCGCTCCACCTCACAAAACCCGTTTTTTTTTCTTCAGCCCCCCCGTGAATGCTAGAATGAGAAAGAACATACACTCACTTTTGCAATAGATGTTTATGATATTTGGGATGTGCCACTTTCCAAAGGCATGTGAATAACTCCAGTGCATATTTGATTTAACTGTGTACAGTACTCCACCACTTGGGAGGAACACATGAAAACACTTGAACAAGTATTCACCCGGTTTGCAGAGGCCTCTCTCATGGTAAGCTCAGCCAAATGTGAATTTGGGACAGCCACTGTCACCTATTTAAGGAGGCAGGTGGGCTAAGGACAAGTACTCCCTGTAGAACCTACAGCCATAACCAACTGTCCCATTCCCTCTTCTCGGATAGCCCTTCACAGTTTTTCTAGGTGTGGCAGGATATTACTGCAACTTCTGCCCTAACCTCTCCACAGTGGTCCAGCTATTAACAAAACTGCTTAGTTCAAAAACTGAATTTGTGTGGATTCCAGAGTGCCAGCAATGCATTTGACAGTGTGAAGTCTCTTCTCAGTCATGCTCCTGTGCTGGCCGCCCCTGACCTCTCCTGACCTTTTAAATTGGAGGTGTATGTGAGCGCTGTGGGAGCCGTGGCGGTTCTGCTGCAGGAGGACATTGATGGGGTTGATAACCCGGGGTGCTGCATCTCCTGTGAGCTCAGCAAGCACCATCTCAGCTATTCCACTGTCAAGAAAGAGACTCTTACTTTGTTGTTGGCACGCCAGCATTTTGAAGTATATGTTGGATCGAGTCCTTTGGCAGTCATAGTTTTTACTCACCATAACTCTCTTATATTTCTACCTCTCATTTACAATCACACCCAGCGGCTCATGCGATGGGCTCTAGTCTCCAGTACAATCTGGAAATCCACCATAAAAAAAGGGGTCAGAAAATGTGCTAGCAGACACATTGTCCTGTGTGCAATACACTTGTCATACTATCTGACTAAATAAAATAAATAAATAAATAAATAAATAAATCTTTCACTTAAGGGAAAGGATGTTCCAGCCCTCGGTGTGTACTTGTTTTGCCAGTGTTCCTCCCTCCCATCAGAACTCCCTGCCGGTGGGCCTCAGCTCCAGTGGCCCCTCCAGTGGTCCCTTACACTCCTTGACCTCCCCAGGGTGCTCCTGAGTGGTGTGGCATGCAGCAACCTTACTGGACAGTGGAGTCAGAAAGTGGCAACAGCACAGCGCACCAACCAAGGATCACAGTTAATTCCACAGATTACAGAAAGTGTGACCATTCCATCTATACTGATTCACGAGGAGCAGCTCGCCTCTGTGTCACTCCTTTTGTAAAATATGGGTGAGTGCTAGACGCAAAGCTGAGTGCAGAATATGTGAAATCTAAACTATCGCAATGTTATGACTTTGGCCTTTATTTATTCAATTTGTTTGCTGTGGTTCTGTGTTCAATTTTTTTTTAAAGGTTTGATAAAAAAAACAAAAAAAAAAAAACAATACTAAGTGTATTTTTTTTTGCAACATAAAAATGGATGAAAATAAGGCTTATAGGAAAAGATTTAATCATAACCTGCAATCCATTCATAATTGTTCAATTAGACTAAAATAGAAGGCTCAGAGTGAATGAAGAGGCATTTGGGAGCCGTAGGAGCCGACTCTTCTAAGGGAGCCGAGCCAAAAGAGCCGAATCTTTGAAAAGAGCTGTAAATCCCATCACTAGTATTGTGTATGTTCCAACTCGTGACGCTTCATTTTGTGGAGCATCTGGGACATTGTGGCCAGGGCTGGCTTACTTTGTTGCTTTTGTTTTTTACTGATTTTGCATTCACCCAGGCTATCTGTGTTTTCCGCCACTGTAGAGTGAGCTGGGTAGTGAGGTTTTGTTTTTGTTGTTTTTCTCTCCACAGATTAGTGTAGCCTCTGTTAGGGGTCCTTTTTTCTTTGAATTCGGCTTTGGTTTTCCGTTCGGCAGCATCCACAGGCCCTTTTTTTTTTTCCTTTTACCGCAATTGTTTTCTTTGTGTGAAAATTTGACCTTCTTAATAAATCCTCAGTGCTTCCCTTTCCCCTAGCTATCTGGCTGGTAATAGTTTGTCAGACTAAAAGTAATGGCTTGAATGGGAGTAACCTTGTTATGAGACTCTCGTTTGTGAACGAGTTTGCAATTAGTGTCGGGGACTTTAAAACGCGGCCGTCTATATATCAAGATATTCCTTTGAGCAGCAGCTGAAGATTTTGCTCCTCGGAATTAATCGGTGGGCGCACAAGCTTCATGTGATCATGTGACCAACTCAACGTTAGCATTCGACAGCAAAGTGAACGGACCCTTCGCCACTGTGGAGTGGGCGACTTGTTAGTTCATTGTTTCTGGTGTGGAAGCCCTGGAGATTCGTCTGATTGTGTAATGAGCTGCCAGTTCACCAGCCGAGCTGTGCTGGACTGAGATGTTGGACTGACTGCACCATTATTGAACTCCTGTTTACCGCCCGTTTCCTTGCCGAGGGACCGAGAGACCGAGGGACTGGTTACACCTGATGTTTGAACTCAGCACTCTTCAATAAGGTAAAAGCCTTTTATTTTATTGCTCTTCAGAGTGAAATGGCCATTTTTTGGGGGGGGCATTCTGCTCCCAAGCTTCGTATCAGGTCTGAAATGAAGGTTTTGGATATCGTTACATGGAGGTTTTGTGTGTGTGTGTGTGTGTGTGTGTGTGTGCTTGTGAGTCAGGGCCCACCATATTTCGCTAGGTTTTGAAGTAGGACTGAAAGTGAATTTAAGTTCAGTTGCGTTAATGCCAATTCAGGAGAGCGATTCTAGAATAATTGCTGAAAGTTTAAAGGTGGTTGCTTCATAGCAAGAAGGTCGCAGGTTCGATTCCTGGCCTGGGATCTTTCTATGTGGAGTTCGCATGCTCTCCCCGTGTCTGCGTGGGTTCTCTCCGGCTACTCCGGCTTCCTCCCACCTCAAAAAGCATGCTGAGGTTTATTGGCTACTCTAAATTGCCCGTAGTGCCCAACACCACTGATTTTGCTTCACATACAGAATGATGGCTTGACCACCCAAACGTTACCACGATAAATAGCGGATTCATTCTCAATGTTCATCATCTACAGGTTTACTGCATTCCTTTAAGTAGGAACTCAATATTTGCTCAGTGCTAATTCTGTGTGATCACAAATAAAGGAATGCTACTTGAATTACATGAAGTTATGCAGTGTTCTAAGCCAAAACTTTATTGCAATTGTGAGAGACTGGAGACCTCACCTGTACCTGCAAACAATTAAAAAAGTCCTTGTGAGCATCTCTGCTCTTCAGCTGATCGTCCGTAGTCGTCTCCACTGCCTTGCTCATTTAGTCTCATGTTGGATTTTCCATCCTTGTCGGATCTTCTGTTCAGCAAAGCTGCTTTCACTTTTCAAGTATCATTTCAGTTATTCAGCTCTAAACTGCTGTTGTTCACCTGCCTCCACTCACCACTACAGTTTTATTCAGTTATTTAATGGCTGCAGTCTGTTTGCGAGTTTAAGCCTGTACAATGTTGGATCTTCGGCACAGGGGCCAGAACTCATTTCCTCTGTCTACTTACAGATGCAGCCACCTTGAATTTCCCTTCGCGGCTTACCAGTTCACAGTCAATGTCCAGCCAATGGCAGTGACGCAAAACGCATTATCCGGCTGGCTCATGCCGACACACTAGAACCATTAACCTTACTGCCTCATTTTTTACTTGCTCGTTTCCATCGACGGTCGAATTGACAGAACATTGGCGGCACACTGACCAGACTATGCTCACCTAACCTCAAACACCAGATATTTGTCTAAAGTTGATTGCAGTTTCCAAAACGTTCCGAGAACCACCAGCCACTTCCCCGCTGCCCAAACTGTGACTGTAGTGACTCAAATGGATGTGTCAAACTCCAAAATCAACACCAAACAAACACGGACTGACAGCAGCATTTGCTGTCAGTATTACTGACATTAGTTTAAACTCTCAGCACTATAAGACAACAAACTGTGACAAACAGGATTTATATCCAAAGCTTTGTATGGACGGGCCCCATAAAACATCGATTATATGATTTAACACCGCAATGCTGCCGTGTTAATAACAAACATCGCTGTTGCACGAACGCTACGCTCAGACATCTGTTTAGTGTCATTCCGCTGGCTGTTTTTCTTCATTTTTCTCTCGGGATCCTGAAGTAACATTAACTCGTCTGGCTGTCTTCCCTCCGTATGTGTCCCAAAGCCTGGGTGAAACAGTGCGGTCGCGCCCCCTCCACCGCACACTCGACAACTTTATCCAGAAGAAACTGGCCTCCACGAAATTGCCTGCAACGCAACAACTTTGTGGCATTTCATTCCCTCAGCAGCTCTGCTTGACTCTTTGCTGCCGCAGCCTCATCCATCTGAGTGGGTGAGATGCACACTCCTTCTCTTTTGTATCATTTGCTGCTTTTTTTGCTTAAATTTAAACTGTTTAGTTTGATTGTCAAAGTCATTATTACCATCTGTGAGCTGGAGTAGTGTCAGCTGCAATCAGTCTGTTCTGAACAGCATGTTTTCAACAAGCACTGCACAAGCCTTTTTATGAAAGGAAGGGAAATTTACAATGAAATTGTAACTATGGCAGTATTGTTTTGAATATTTGCGTGGAGTGAAATTGTGTGTGGCATGGATTTGTATGTGTGACCGGAAAAAAAAGAAGAAGCTGTAAATGAAGCTGCTTGAAATGTGAGAATGGATTTGAAATGAGGTCTATGAGGAGATTCAACAATGAATGTAAATGAATTGGAAAGATGAATTGCAGTTCAACGCTGATGGAGTCCAAGATTGTATTTCATACCAAAATCACAGCACCTCTAGTTCCAACAATCCCATCCCATGCATACTGTAGTTATTAATATTTCATTAATATTGTGAAGGCATCACCTTGTTTTTGCATCTCAAGTAGCCTACTTAAAATAAGATGTTTTGTCATCCTTTGCTTTCATTCCCGTGGCTACACCAAGTCTAACCAGACCTGAGGCAACATCCATTTAAAAGTCACACCAACTCACTCTTCCCTCATTTATTTTTCCAATCAAAGATGCTCAGGATGAAGTCATATCAATCACCCAGATGTATCAACTCTGCACACAAGCCCTCAGGCATGATATAAAACACGCTTTGATGCACTATTCTGTTGCTGTCTCTAGCAGGAGGGGAGGACACAGAGGAGGCAGAGGAGTAAAAAAAGCAATCTTAGTCAGATGCTTTCCAAATGAATATCAACATTCCAATTTGTTCATGGCTTAGCAATGCTTTTTGAATGTGTCAGCAAACCCTTCTGCCATCATCTGTCCTTCTGATGCATCATTATGCCAGAACAGCTGCAGATGGTCGAAAAAATAGCAAACACTTGCACACCAATTAATACTTGAAGGGCCTCTCACAGGGTTCCCATCCCCTGTCATTACTGTGTTCATTTTCTAGGCGATGAAGTAGTGCTTAATTAAAAGACAATAGTCACAAAAGTGAAAAGTGACATCACTGATTCAGGCTGACTGACCACTAACCTGTGCTACATATTACATAGACAGACATAGTAAGGTGCAATAAAAACAGCAGCACCCACTGACACCGAAAATGAAAAATGACAATAAAGGTTTTTTGTCGCGTTGACTAGAATCTGCTCTGCTAACTTGAATTGGACAAAACTAATTCTGCGGCTCCAAACATCAACTGACCCAGCCCTATGCATCCAATTCTGATACAGGAGAATTTTTTTTTTGTAGAGACTGTGACCCTCAGACAGTATTATAGCTGTTTCTGTGATTGTGTGCAGGGAAAATATTTTTATGCCCGAGACAGACCAGAGAGTTGCAGTTACATGTTTTGGATACCATGTCAGATTGCGTTCAGGGCCTTGTGCTGTTGTGGGGCTTCACTCATCCTCATTGAGAGGAGATATGCTGTAATATACTTAATAATTCACAAGAGTAGTGCGTGATTGAACATGGCACTGTGCATCTGAGTGACAACAGTTGTGCCACACTCTCACACAGCCAATCGACGTGCTCAGCCTCACGTTGTGCACTTCCACTTGAAAATCCAAATGAAACACTGGATGAGGAGAGTCTGCAGCACCTGGAGGACTACATCAACAAGTGTTATGGGGAGAACAAAAAAATGATGCAGACTCTGGAAGTCTCTGGAATTCAGCCAGCAGCAGGTGGTCTTACTTAACTCTGTGAATGCAATCCTCAAAGAGTCTGTTGAGTTAGTCACTGAGGGAGTGATGTGACTCTGTGGAAAGAAAGCACATGCAACAGTCGATACGTGAAATAAATACATAAAAAGACAGCCCATACTTGAGCTCCAGATATGTAGCATGAGGGAGAATCTGGTCATCTTCATGATTCCTGAGCAGGCAGAGGAAAACAGGTGAAAAACAAGGAGCTTGGCCAAAAACAACCTTGCAAAAACCATCGTGGTGAAGGTTTTTTTTTTTTTTTTTTTTTGTGCTGTCCGGCATCTAAGGCATACAGAATGGGAGGTCTGGGGCCCTGATGCTGCCAGACAGATTTGCTCTGCAAAGGAGAATTCTTAAACACTCCTCCTGTTGTATTATCTGCATTCCTTTATTGTTATGAAAAGAAAAAAAAAAAAGAAGCAGATTCCAGGCAGGACCTTGTGGGGTCGTGGACTCGGGGTGAGGGAGGGAGACACAACAAAAAACAACAACAGAAACAACAAAGACAACATCAACAGCAGTAGTCAGAGCCATGGGCAGGAGCAGGGAGCAGCATGTGTGTAGATCATCTGTATGGTATCTCTTATAGTCCAGCCTTTATTGTGTGTATATGAGTGCGTGTATATGTGAATATGTGTGAGCGAGTGAGTGAGTGAGCGAGTGAGTGAGTGAGTGAGCAAGCAAACAAGTGAGTGAGTGGGTGGGCACGTGTCTGATGTGCGTGTTTGTCATTGGGAAAGATTTGGAATTTGAATTAGGGGGCGCAGCCACACCACAGCAACCCCTGATCGGCAGCAGCCCCCACAGAGCAAGTAGGACCCAAGGCCACAGACCCAGAGGCTGCCATGCGGTCCCCCCCAAGGAGAGCCAGTAGAGGGCCACCGAGGGCCCCCCACCCCTGGCCAGAGATGGGCACACAGCAGGACAGGAGGGAGCAGAATCCCAGCCCGGCCAGCGTTCTACACTCCCGAGCGCGAGTGAAACCCAAGGCCCCAAGTCCCCACCCACCCGAGGCCCGCCCCGAACCCGAAAAAGGGGCCCGCCAGCCCGGGGAGGCGAGAGCCCCAAGCAGACACACACCCCGAGCAGGCCGAACGACGCTCAGTGGTGAAGTTTGAACACTGCCAGCAGAAGGAGCTGGTGAAGAGCCAGCTGAGCAGACGTCAGCGTCAACGACCAGTTCCCCTCGAAGATCCTGGAGCAACACACATGCCTGGTTCTCTGTCAGGAAGAAGTTCATCAACCAGGGTTGTCATTGTGATGGACAAGCCTTATGCCAAAGGTCAGCTCTGCCGCAGCTGTGAAGTCACCCTCAACACTGACACATCTTTCCCCTTCACGAAAGTCATCTCCTTTCAAAAATACACAGTGCTTAATATGCATCAGTCCCCTATATCAATATTTCCTCAACTGCCCCTGGTATCTCTGCTTTGCCATCATTATTAAGTGCATGTCTCAGTATACTTCGACTGCAAATACCCCCAAACACACCCAATTAGATTCATTAAATATGACCATACGAAGGTTTTGTCACTTAGAACGTACACAGAGTCGGTTCAAACTGCAGGTAGTTACTGTAGCTGGCAATTGACTCTTAAAACAATCCATTAGTGATTTTGGTCTCTGCAAAGCTTGGTCCTCCCATTGCCACTCTCAAAGAATGCACCCACTTCTCACTAATCCACCGCTATTAGTCATGTTTAGAATACTTTTTAACCAGCAGATCTGTCATGACCAGTATCTGTGATACCCAGATTCAACTTACCACTATTAGCGATCCCAAACCAGACTCTTTTTCTACGATTATTAAAAACTATCACAACACCAATCAGACATTGGGGTTAATAGATCATTGCTTCAGGATCCAGATTTTGCTCAATATTTTGAAAGACAGCGAACAATATTTGCAAGGTAGGTAAATATCCGGTTCATTATCTCAAAGAGAGATCACTGAAATTAGAATTACAATAGAGAATGCTTGTACCATTTCTCAGGGAGAACATATACTGAATGAAGAAAACTCAAACTTGAATTAAATGAATTTTACAAAAAAAAAAAAAAAAAGTCAGTTCCAGCTGCTAAGACTATGCTTGGAAAACCCTGAACATAGATCTAGCAGAATCTAGCATCCAGAATGGTAATACAAGTTAAGGAAAGTTGTGGACTCTAGCCAAACTTGAACCCTGTGAACATCAGCCTCCTTCTTGAACCAGATAAAGATCCCACATGCCCATCCAACTACTTTCCAATATCACTTATTCATTCTCAGTGGATGTTGCATAATCATCATAATCTAAAAATAAATTACCAGCTCACGCTATCTGCTCCTGTGTATCTCTGTTTCCTCTATCTATAGCCCCATGTCCAACAAAAGGTCAGTTTTGGGGGTGTGACATAATTTTTTGCTATTCTATTGTCAAACATTGTGGCTGTTACCAAACATTCTGTCCCATTCTTATTATTGTGAAAATGCCAATGCACATTTCAGTCCTTATACCACTCTGGAGGTGCAGACACTCCTCGGAATTATTGGCAAAGCTGTTTTCACCATCCGCTATGAACCCTGCCAAACCAAGATTGTGGGGGTTACCATTCTCATCTGTAATTTAATTGATCTGTATGTGAGAATGACCTAAACTATTTGAATGTATTGTTTACATCTGAGGTATTTAATGTTCTGCAATGGGCTGTTTTACGTTCACATCCATTTTGTCTGGGCCACGGGAAGGTCAGCAATGCCCACACCTGCATTCTGTCTGGGACTGCTATCGTTGAGGAAAACGAGCTGCTCCTTATTCAGATATAATTGTTATGAATATTCCATTTCTGTAGCGAAAGATCCTCCCAAATATTTCATGTATTTTAAGCTGCAAGGAGAAGCATGACAGATCCAAATTTAGAGACATGCAGATTACAATGAAACATGCTAATTCAGCATGATGGATTTATCAATAAACAGCAACATGCTGACATTTAACAAGCACAACTGCTGATAAGCTATCTCGCAACCATTGCCAGCATCATGGATTTTTACCAGTTATTTGATCATATCTGTCAGATGAAGGATAAAAAGGCTATCAAGCCGATGGCACACAGGGTGGAGGACTCAACAGCACAACTCACACAGGCAAGCAGCTTCCAAAGGTGGATTAGTTGTAATTCCATGTAAATCGTACATGGAAGAGTCAGTAAGAGGAACAGAGGTACATGATTGGTCAGGCAAAAACGCAGGGCAGGATCCCCCTTAAAGGCGGGCTCCCAATGGCCCAGGACGGTTTGGGTGAAGTTGATGGAAGTATTTGATGAGAGAGGGCTCAAGGATGTCCTGGGATGAGACCCAGGAGCGTTCTTCAGGGCTGTATCCTTCCTAGTCCACCAGGTAATGTCGGCCCCGGCCCTGTCGATGGACATCAAGCAGGCGCTTGGCAGTGTAGACAGGTTCTCAACTCAATGACGTGGGTGGTTGGGACTCTGGAACCAGGGGAATCTCCTTGGCGGGATTGAGCTGACTGATGTGAAAGACATGAAAGTGTATCCTCCTACGGGGAAGCTTGAGACGGACAACAGCAGGGTCGATGACCTTGGAAATCAGGAAAGGTTCAACAAACCTGGTTCCTGGAGGATAGCCACACACGATGACCAGGTTGGTGGGGAGCAGGAGTGCAGCAATGGTTGGCCTGGTCCTCATACTGGGCTTAAGAACAAAGGTGCTGATGGTGAGCCTGCCTCCAGATGTGGTGACAATGGCAGACGAGGGCATGGGCTGAAGGAACACTGATCTCTTTCTCCTGTGCAGAAAATAGGAGAGGCTGGCACCTGTATGCACACTGGAACAGGGAAAGGGCAGTGGAAGAGGAGGGAAGAGTGTTGTGAGCGTATTCCACCCAAATTCACTTGCTCCAGATGGAGGGACAGTGGGAGGCTGCGCAGGGGAGAGTGACCTTAAGCTCCTGGTTCATCCTCTCAGTTTGACCATTGGACTAAGGATGGTAACCAGAAGACAGACTCGCCATGGCGTCTACTGCAAAACTCCCTCCAGAACCTAGAGATAAACTGGCATTCCCGATGACAGACAACATCATGAGGGAAACCATGGAGGCAAAGAACATGTCTCAGCATCAGTTCAGCTGTTTCTTTAGTGGAGGGCAGCTTGGCATAGGGATGAAATGCCCCATTTAGAAAATCTTCCTTAGAAAATCACACAGGGTGGAGGACTCAATAGCACGACTCAGACAGCCAGGCAGTTTCCAAAGGTTGTTTAATCACAAAGGTTTGGTACACGGAAAACGGCAGTCAGTTAAAAAAAGAAAAAAAAAAGACCTCTGGTGCAGAGGTACAGCATGGGTAAGGCAAAAAATAAGGGTAAAAAAATCAGGCATTGGTCGAAAACTTACAAGTAGGCAGGACATGGAGAAGAAATTGGGTCACAACAAGGTATGAGGACAATGATGAACCAGCGATGAGATGGGGGAAGACACAGGAGGGTGATGAGGTGACTGGGGACAGCTGCGACACATTAGAGAGGATGAGATGCTCACTGGTGAATGGGAAGCACACGGGGGGAGGACGTTAAGTTACCTGAAACGAGAGGAGAGGTTACCACAAAATAGACGGATAGAACAGGCCAGAAACCTCAAAATAAAAATCACAGACCAGGGAGGAGCAGAGCAGGCATGACGAAGACTCAACTAACAGTGGAGGTGTGCGGTACTGCATATTTTGGTAAATACAGGGCCAGTATCTCCGATATCGATACCGATACCAATACTTTTAAATATTTAATTATTAATTGATAGTAACAATCATTATGACTATCATTATTATTAATAATAATAATATTTAATGTTATGTGACAGCGAATATGACTACTCTACTCTATTTGAATTCTCCCTGGCAGACTGAAAAAGCCTGTGTCCATATCCTCTGCCTTTGGGTGGGGGGTCTGGGTGTATCGGGGCCTGGGAGTGGGGGGGGGTGTCTCTCCTCCTCTCTCTGTTTCTGTAACTTTTCTGCCGCGTGATTTTCCATGTGTTTGCATAAACTCGTTGTGTTGCCACTGCATTTAACAGCCTTTCTACAAACTATACACCTTGCCGCTGTCTCCGATTCAGCCGGAAAGACCGGCCATACTGCGCTCCGCTCGCTCTCTGTTTACGCTACTTCAAGTGTGTGTGTGTGTGTGAGCGTGCGCGCCGAGTGGGCGGCTGAGCCACGTGACGGTGCAACGTCAAAACACAAGAGGGAGGTGGGAGTGAGGTGGGATGGTGGGAGGTGAGACAGAAGCGGTGTGTCCAGCGACCTGGCTGTTGGCTCGAAGCAGTTCATAAAATAGCGAATCTGAAACTAAAATATCGATCTCACCGCGATAGTATCAAAACGATGCTGATACTGACTTGGTTTCAATACTATCGATATTTTGGATCCATCCGCCAACCTCTAGTCAATAGAAAAGTTTGACATATGGTGATGTTGGATATCCCTACAGCTCCACGGATACACAGGAAAACCCTAAACAATCAAGCCAGACACAAAGCAGCCTGTACTGTTACAATTTACAAATCAGCGGATCCACCCAATTGGATCCACCGAATTATAATCAAGCAATTTTCTTGGTTATAATTTGAACCACTTACTTCACAACTTATTTAAATTTTCCACTCTAACAATTTCCCCTCCCGCGTAATAACGCTGGCATCAACACTCAAACTAAAGTGAAAGTCAAATGAAGGCACAATGGGATCCCTACTTACCCAGCCATTCAACTTTTTAAGCTTTGGCAAAGTGTGATTCCCTTTAGCAATGTGATTCCATCAATGTGGTTTTATACAGATTTGTTTGTCCTGAAGCCATTAATTGACAGTAGTGTCCAAAATATATTTTTTTAAAGAATGCAATATCAAATTCCTCATCTATATATAATAATACAATACAGCCATTGGATTTTTAGGACTCATTGTCAGTGCAGTTTTGATTTTCCAAAAACCCCATTTTTAGACGCTTAATGAATGAGGTAAGGGGTTGGTAAGTCTCGTATGCCGCTTGGCATTGAGTTCCATAAGTGCGATGCTTGACGTGAAAAAACTGACCGCCAAAAAACACTTTACTGAATGGACAGTCAGCTCTAGATCCTGCTGTAGTTAACCTATTCGAGTTTATCTTTACAAAAATTTTTTTAACGGAGGTGGAGCTAGTCCATGGAGAATCTTGTAAACTAAGGTAGCCTCTGCATATTTTATTTAATTTTTCCAACTCAGAAATTCACGTTTCTTCCAGTAATGATATGATTTGGGTTTTTTGTCTAACACTTTTAAAGCTTGCTTGTATGCAACTTCAACTGGCCTTAATGCAAGTGCCCAAATTGTTATACAGTAGGAAATATTGGCATGAGCATCACAGTGAGATGCGGTTTCGCAGAACTGAGAGTTAAGTTATTTCAAATATATCTACATTTTGACAGATTATATATTATTCTGTTCAGATTAAGATTTAAGGTTAAGACTTGGTTACGATAATCTGATGATTTACAGTATCAAACGCCTTCCTGAAGTCAAGAAAAACAGCTCCTAACACCACCAGTATCGTTTTTAGACTTTAGATTTTCCAGAAAGAAGCACATTGCTGTCTCAGTCGATAATTTTTTTTCCGAAGCCAAACTGCATTGGATTTAAGTTGTTTGGACTATGGTTCTAATGTTTAATGAGCTGCTCTGCCACCAATTTTTCAGCTACTTTGGAAACTGTAGAATGCGTTTCAGTCTATAATTACTGATTGTTGCAGGGTCCCCTGATTTAAAGATATGAGTCACAACTGCAGTTTTCCATGAATTTGGAAACATACCTTCAATTATAGATTTATTAATGGTGCTGGTCATTGGAGCAATGAATGATTGTTTTGGATTTTTGATTATTGTTTCCACATAAAATGCATTCTTGACTTTAGAATTTCTCAAACGACAGGTAACTATCTACGTCTAACGAAGATACTTCAGTCAAGTTAAAAGCTGAAGTAGTAGTGATGAGAGGCATTGTAAGTTGGACTTAAGGACAGAAGTCTGTGGCCAGATTTTCCACAGAATCTATAAAATATATGTTTAGGGCTGTCTCAATCTCATTTGAGTCCTGAGTTAGATTTCCATTTATTTTGAACTCTCTGATGTTCTTGTTTGTGGTATTATTTTCTATTAGTTTCCTTGTTTGTTCAAATCTCCTTGGCATCACATCTTGCATTGCTGATGTCTTTAACAGGGAACTTTGCCTTTGCAATTCTAATTTCTTTTGTGACTTTGGTCCTGAGTGAAGTAAACATATGTCTGTTGTGTGGTAAGTTTGTCTTGGGGGCTGTCTTGAGAGGATGATCCTGCTGTTTCATCAGTGACCATATTGCAGTATTCAGCCAGGTCACGCGATTTCTTTTCCTCGGCTTATGTTTTATGTTTTTCATAAAACCGGTCATTGTTTTTTTTAATCACTGTCATGAAAGCATTGCAGTCATCATCTACCTGCTCACAGGTGAGGTGCACAGACCAGTTTTATTTCACTCAGGGCAATTTGCAAGTTTTTTTTTTAATTTCACACTTTGATGTTCTTAGTTGTTCAGATTTTTCAGTGGGGGAGACAAGGAAATCTGTTTTTTTTCCCCCCCG
>CAAKHG010002782.1:10795-21073 GCA_901007715.1 Dactylopterus volitans
GGGGGGTTGCATTCTGGCCAAAACCCTCTCAAGATCACACGCTTGTTTGTGTGGGAGGACGCGTCCGCCGCCGGTGCGCGGCCGGGCGCCACGCGACTCGCTCGCCTCCTTCGCCCTGCGGGGGCCGCCCCCCCGCCCCCTTCCGACCTACACCGGGACCGAGACACCAGCATGGGTGGGGGTGGGGGGTGGGGGGCAGGCTTTGAACCCTGCGCTCTCTAATTGCGGTGCGCTCGGCCGGCGCAGCTGCAGCTGCACGCGCCGCCGCCGCCGTGACGAGCCGCCTCCTCCCTGCGGCTGCTTTACTGTAAGGTGTTTTTAATTACTCCTCCCTTTTATTATTCCCCTTTGTGGTCTGGCGGAGCCTCAGAGGTTTATGCACCGTAACTGCTGCCCGTGCCACGGCGACGACAACAGCAACACTCCTTCATCTCCTAAAACTGTTCCGCGCGCGTCGTTACATCATGCGATGGCTTTACTCTCCGGCTACTTTATACGACTGCTTCGCTTCTCCCCCGCTGCACATTTTAGCCCGCTCGGCGCTCGGGCGGGAGCCATAAAAGGAGCCTTGTCATTTATGCGTGTGTGTGTGTGTGTGTGTGTGGTGTGTGTGTGTGTGTGTGGGGGGGGCGGAAATTAAATCACGCAAACTGGCATTCATCCCAGGCACTGGTGCGTGGAAGTGATGTCGCCATTCATAATCGTCATCTTGGAAAAGTTTGCAATCAGCGCCGTTTTAGGGGGGGCGGGATCCTTTCAAATCGGCATTAAACCCTCTCTTGGTCTTCTGCATGCGGGGCGGCAGGGAAACCCGCCTCCTCTCATCTGGAGCCGCTTCCTGTCCCGGAATGCCGTCCGAGACGTTCGAGATGAAGGTGCCGTTGCACATGGAGGCCGGCGCGCGCGGCTCATCTTTCTCAGGATCCCCTCCCACCGCGGCGGGGGGAGGAGGGGTGGGGGGGGGCAGGCGCCGCTTGCCCGATCGCTCGCCTTATTTGCCTGAGCTCGCAGGGCAGCCGGCGGCTTAATGGGTTTGATAGAAAAGAAGAAGAAGAAGGAGTAGAAGCGAAAGCTCATCTGGAGAACGCGGAAGCCGGGCCGGGGATGAGCGCTGAGGTCTGAATGCCAAACGGGAGCTGACGTGCTGAGAATCGCGGCTCGCGCTCGCAAGAAAAGTTGCCCATCCTTCACCTTCACCTACTTCTGGCAGCCAGATTACGGAGTATATCCCCGCCCCCACCCCCACACCTTCCTCCATGAACGCTGCTTATCAATTACCGGAAAGCGCGGATTGGCTGCCGTGACGACGCGGCGCTCCCGACCCCTTCCTCACGTCTTATTCATCATCCGGCAGCCTGCGTCTCCGCGCTCGGCTGTCAAATCCCCCCGTCGCCCTTAAAATCATCCTCCACGTTCCCTGTTTACATCTTTGAAGTATTATTGGCGGTTTCAAGACATGAACCAGAAACGGCGGAGGATTATTTTTATATTTATACGTATAAGAAAAACTCATGCCTTACCTGTTTTTTTTCTTATTTCCCTTCTCCCTTCTCAACTTTACTCCTCTCCCAGTCCCTCCTCTGTGCAAAGTGCTGTTTTTTTTCTTCTTCTTCTTCTTCTCTTATCTCTTTGTTCCCCGCTTCCCAGCGCGCTCGCTAAATTTCCCTTGTAAAAGTTGTGAAAAGCTGCTGCCGGCGCCGCACCAGTTTCCCTAAAGTCACCTTGAGTCCTCGCTCGCAAGTTCCTCCATCCGTACATGCATAAACACACACACACACGCGCGCACGCACACACACACACACACACCCTCTCCGGCTGCCCGCCGCGCCGTCACTGCTGCTCCGCGCGCTCGCCCGTCCCTCCTGTTGCCTATCCGGGGGACCCAATCAGAGCCGAGGACCAATTGTCCCTCTCTTTACAATCAGTGGGACGGCCTCCTCTGGCTGCAGCGCAATCCGGCAATCTGAAACCCCGCCGGGCATGGGAAGAAGCGGTGGACCGAGAAGAAAGAGGAGGAGGCGAGGGGGGGTAGATTGACAGCGGGGTGGAGGACGGGGGGGGGTGAAATTAGAGGAGGAGGTGAAATGAAACCAGGCAAGTAAAAGACGGATGAATGAGAGGAAGGAGGTGCTGATACCCCCCCTGCTTGTGCCATGGTGCAACATGGTGGGGAGAGAGCTCGGGCAGGTGGCGGCGGCGGCGGCGGCGGCTGCACGGCGTCCTTGGATCACTGACCAGCGAGGTACTAAAGTCTGAAGATGCAAGAAAAATCACCTTCTCCTTGGTCGGAGAACCTGCCCCGATGCATCTTAATGAGCCGCGCGGGGAACCGGCGCCGCGAAGGGATTTACAGGCGTTAAAACCGCGTTATGTTCCGCCAGCCCGCCGAAGTCGGGAGTCTGAAGCAGTTAGCTCGCAAAAAAATTAGCGAAAAAAAAAAAAGATCCTGAGAGGAAAAAAACCCAAAAAACATTACGTGCGCGACAATACGAGCGAAAAAAAGAAAAGAAAAGAAAAGAAAAGAAAAAATGCACAGCGGGAGATTAGTTATGGTCACGGGGACCCGATCCTGGTTGAGCAAGAAAACAGCGGCGTTTCGTTTAAGCAATCACGGAATTAATGCGGCAAAAAGAGGAGTTTATTTATTTATTTATTTTTGTTGTTGTTGTTGTATTTCCCCCTCCCGGAGCGGGAGAGGCAAAGTGGAATCATATTGGAGATGCGCTCAAGCATGTTTAAACGGAAATGACAATGTACTACACGGGAAACAAGAGGAGCACTCCGCCGCCGCCGCCGCCGCCGCTCGGAATTTCCTCCCCTTCATAATTTTTCATTACTCGCTCGGCTTCGTTGTGTATTTATAGTCTGAAACGAGCGGCGCCGCCTCCAACGCCAGCTCGCGAAAGTTCTTCTCCGCCGCGCCGCCGGGACGCCGGCACTTTCACTTCCGCTGGGCGAGCCCGTTGACTCCCCTTAATCTTCCTGTCAGGGTAATTCGGAGTGTTGCGCGGCTCTTAAAAAAAAAAAAAAACGAAAACAGACGAGGCCGCCGTCACCCGCCGAGCCGAATGGTCAAAAGGTCGCACTTTTCTATTGGTTCAATACGGCTGTTTTTTTTTTTTCTTCTTCTTCTTCTTCCTCCCACTCGCGTCCCTTTCAATATGTCTTCTTTCTCATTTGGCAGGTCATTCTTCTTCAACACTAACCACCCCCCCGACCCCCCAACTCCGCCCCCAACCTCCCTCCATACCCCTCCCCAACATCTTTGTCCCTTTGAAGACCTGACTGGTTAGCGCCCCGGCCAATCTGTCAGCTTGACTGGACCCCACTCCCACCCGCCCAAAGAAAGGGGGCTCCCTCTTTGTCGGGGCGGACCCGCGGAGACGGCGGCTTTCAGGCCCGTTGAAAAGCACCTTCCATCAGCGGAGGATCATAATTGGCAGAACAAATTGAAACCATAGGGCTTACGGAGGGGTCCCCTGTCCGCTTTCAGGGTCCGTTATGGTGCTAGACGAGTGGGGGAAACAAGTCCCTCCGGGTTCCTTCACAAAGGCCCGGATCCCGCCGTAGAAATAGATTGGATACAGTTATGTTCTGCGTATTTGCCGGCCTTTGGTTTGGCGGCGATGTCCGGGATGTCGCTCGGACACGCTACTTTCACGCCGCAAAAAAAGACAAGCACGCCTACTCTTGAGATGGAGAGTTCACAAGTCGGATTTCATGCCTGTTAGACTTACATGTGCCCCGAGTGACTTTCGATTAGCGCGTGGCCACAGCGCCGTTTAGGAAAAAAAAACCAAAAAAAAAAACAGCCGGACTTCACGGACGAGTCCGACGCAGACGCCAAAAAAAAAAGTCGGCGGACTCGCCCGTGGCGGTAAATCGGACTCTGAGCGGGGAGAGTTCCGGGCTGAAGGAGGCCGTCACAGTTTAGCGGCTCCGAGCAGACAATTACGAGACGACAACGCGAGTGCAAGCTTTTAAATACGCTGTGTGAAATCCCGTGTGTGTGTGCGTGTGTGTGTTTGTGTTTGCCGCCATCTTTTGGAATTTTATTTGAACAAAACAGTGTGCAATGATAAACAAAATGCCCACGGGGGGATGTAAACAGAGCAGGGGAGAGAAAATGGAGTTCTTAGCAAAGCTTTTCTTCCCTCGGTCCTGCTGTGTAACCTGGACTTTTCTGTTCTTTCAACTGTTTTTAGGGGACTAACATTTAACAGGAGGTTTTCCAGGAAAAAAATATTGATTCTGGCCTGTCAGGTCCTCCAACTTTACTTCCCCCTTACAAAAGGCTGGAATCCTCGCTTGTCGGAAGGAGGACAAATCGGCCTGTGGAACATCTCCACTTCTGTGACATAACAGAACAGAAAAGTCGGCGGTACAGTGTCGGATAAGTGTGTTACGTTTGCACCTCCGAGGGTCCAAAGCCGTGTCTCTGGGGCAGCAGTCTGAGTCCTCCTATTGTACCCCTTGACGAGGGTACACTGCCGGTTCAGACCACAGACGACAGCATGACAAGTGAAGCCCTGAGGCCTCCATCAGCCCCTGGTGGTTGGCTGGCTGCACTGCAGGTGATAAACTTGGACCAAACAAGCTAGATAAGTGGAGGTGCACAGTCCAGATTACCTATAATCCAACTTTTGGACAATTTATGTTCCTTTACAGGCACTTGCTGTCACCACTCGAGGGTACACTGGCAAAGCACTGTTTCCCAGCTCCTGGTCCTTGAAGGAGGTAGGGGGGCGGGTATTGGCCGCCCCAGGACCGACTTCTTCTGTGTGTTTGTTGTCCAAACAACCATAGAGCCAAAATATATGGCAAATGGACCTGCACGGACCTCCGAGCGTCACCAGCGCGACAGGCGCCGGCCTGACGGTGTGACGAGTTCCTCTGCCGACCCCCCGACACGATCCACCGAGATCCAACGTTAAACGATCCCCTAATTAACGGAGCGGCGCCTCCGATAGGAAATTACAAACAACGGCAGCTCCGGAGGATCAGAGCCTTCTCGCGGCGTCCCCGTCTTTCCGCTCACTTATCATGCGACCGCGTTCAGACGGAATAACCTAAACACAACTCAGCCAGTCACTTTGCCGCCGCCGCCGCCGCCTCGCCGCCACCACCGGGGGGAAAGCATGAAAGAGGGTTATGTTTCAGAAGAGACGAGATGAGAGAGGCGCGCGAGAGAGCAAGCAAAGCCTCCATGTCATCTAAGATAAGAGGAGCAGCCCTCCTCTCCTCTGCTCGAGATTAAAAATGGCATCGAGCAGAACAAGCCGGAGTACAAAGAGCTCCGCCGTGTCTTCGGGGTGCGCAGTCAAGCCTTTTCATGTCTGATTTGGACTACAGGTCGGAAAACAAAGGGGGGAATTAGTCGCGGAGGGCTTTCTGTCTTTGTCGAGGTGGAAGCGCACGTGAGGCGCGAAGGGCTGGTGCGCGCGGGCCGAGCCGCGGAGGCAGTAACCTTTGCGGGTAATTGGTGGAAAATGGCAAAAAAAAAAAAAATAAAAAAAATAAAGCGGTAATTGTGAGACGTCGGCATTGGCACGAGGTCGGAAGAGTGAACTGTGACATTAGCCGCCCGCCTGGCATCATCTGGGCCTCCCGCGTCGCGCCGGCTTTGTCTTAGACAAGCTGTTTCTTTTAAGATCCCATTTTCCTTGTGACCTTTTCACTGTCTTCCAGCCCTCCCCTCTCCACCCCCAACCCCCCACCGCCTACCTCACCCCATTGTGTCTTAGCTACGCCACCTCGGCAGGGTACTGACTTTCACTCTGCCGTGTTAAACCTCACCATCCGCCCGCGCCCCGCTGCCGAGGCCTCGGCGGTGACAAGGGGGCGGCGTTCTGTTTGGGATAAAAGGCTCCCCGGGCTGTTTGATGCGGTATTCCGGCGGGGATAGGCCGGGACGCGGCCTTGATGAGCTGACAGGAGCCGAGGAGACGTGGGGCCTCGGAGCAGCAGGACCGCGAACCTCAGGAGCAGCTCTGATGTTTACCCCTCCCCGTCCTGTCATCCCCCATAACCCGACTCCCTGCTCCGTCCCCGCGACCCCGCCGCCGCCGCCGCCGCCGCACAACATGGAGCGGAAACCCAAGCAACTTCTGAAGTCGGAAATTGAGGGTCGCGCGCGTCGCCGCAAACATGAAACGCCTGAATTATGAACGCGCTCCGTCTGCGACGTTACTCCCACTCAATTATTGAGCAAAAAAAAAAAAAAAACGAACGCAGATGACAGACGAGAAAAACGTGTTTCTTTCAAACGGGGGCTAACATCCTGTTCCAGGGCTTTAGAACTCCAGCGGAAGAACAGAGAGTTTAGAGGGGGGAAAAAATTAACTTAATTAACAAAAAAAAAAAAAACGGGGTCTCGTGTTTCGACGTAAGTGCGCTCGCCTGATACGAGCCGCCCCCCCGCCGCCCCCCCGCCGAGCTCCTCGATGGAGTCGATAGAATAACAATTGTCGGAGTGTTTGTGCGCTCCATTACACGCTTGGCATGCGAAGCTGGATGGGAGGGGGGTTGGGTAAGCAGAGGGTGGGTGCGGAGGGAGGGGGGTGTGGGGGGGTTTGTACGCGGCAGCCAGGCGGCCACGTCTAACCTGAAAACAAACACGCGCAGGATAAATGTCTTCTTTGTTGGTGCCTCTGTGTTTGCCGTCGCATGCTGATCCAGCGATCACAGGGAGGCGCGGTTCAGCGGGGAGTTTAACGACGCCGCCCGCCAGCCTCCCTCCACCTCCAGGCGAAGCCGGCTGATCACAGCGGAGCTTTTTCGGGGCTTTTGTACATGAAAAGTTTCTGTTTTATCTTCCGGATACATAAACATGGAGAATCCAAACAGAGGGAGATGTGGGGGAGGGGGGGGCACGGGGAGGAATCTCCGCCGAGCCCTGAACAGGAGCCCGACTACTCACTGAAAAAGGAAAAAAAAAAAATCATCTAACACGGTTATGAAGTCCTGCCTCCTCCTGGTTTCTTAAATCCAAAGTCCAAGGCGTCAGGCACCAAATTGCAAGGATGGAAATAACCTTTTTTTTCAGTCACCTGGCAACTGAAAGCCTCGCAGGGTCTCACACACACACACACACACACACACACACACACGCACACACACGCACGCACGCACACAAAAAAAAACCCTGACTATCCCCCGTGGCTTTATTCAACATGTCAGCTGGAGGGGTCAAAGGCGGCCGGGCCGTGGCGATGAACCCTTTTACCGAGCCGCGTGCTCACTTAAGACGCCATTGTCGGTGGCTTGGAGGCACGCGTGTTTAATTCGAATGTGTGTGTAAGAAAAAAAAGCGTGGGCACGAAACGTCCTCGGCGAAACACAAGACCGAACGGGAGGATGCTAACAATTACTGCACAATACATCCTGACTTAGTTTCTATTAAACCTGATTCTGCTTTTTTTTTTTTTTTTTAATCTTTAATCTGCATGAAATCATTTTTTTTGGCCTCTTCTCATCACCAACTTTTCAGTCGACGTGCTGAACCCGCTGCTCCTCCGAGGTTGCTAAAAGCTAAAGCTAAAAAGTGCCCTCTATTGGGTGCTAGCTTGAAATGCTTTGGGAGACCTGAACCCGATCACAGACCGGACTCATGTACCAGCGTTCACACTGACTGGGCCAATGATTGTCGACTTGTGCCCAACGTTGTCTGAACCGCTCTCGTTTTTTTTCTTCGCAACTGCGGCCATGCTTGTGAACGTCGTTCCGTGCTGTTTGCTGCTAACGGCGCTAACTGTGGCCCGCTGAACTTCGCTCTGTTGGTCGTCAAAAAGTTTGCAACGGTTTGAAGTTCGGCTGCTGACCATTTTTAGCTAGTTTAGCTAGTCGGTTGCTAAACTGAACTAGCTCCAGCTAGCCGGTTGCGGTCTGGTGCTGAGCGGGTGGTGCGTGTAGCTTTATCAAGGCTTTTCTCTTTGCTTCAGTTCCACACGGTTTAAGATCTCGATGAGCTCCTGTTTTCTGGACATAGTTGGATGACCAAAATATTAGGGACACCTCTTTCACAGGTATTTTTAGGGCCTTCCAAGAATCCCTGAGAGTCTTCCAGTGGTTCTTAAGAGTCTTCAGGGGTCTTGAGATGTGCCCTTAAACTTTTGGCACATTAATGCATATGAGTGTGGTGACCAAAATATTAGGGACCCCTCCCAGTGTGACCCAGTACAGTCCGACAACAGCATCACAAACTACAGTCCCAATAACAACCATTCAAACATGTCAACACCTCTCTCATACACATTCAATCACAATCCAACATAAAACTCCTCCCGAAGGGAGAACTGATTGCAGGGCTGTTGTATTATACTCTATGGTGGACACGCAGGGGTCGTAATCTTATGGCTGACAGGTGCATAGTTTCATCTGTAATTTGCATTTTGCACTCAAACCTTAAACATTCCCAGCGGCGAAAAAACCTTAAACCACTCGATTTGCTAAATTTAATTCAGATTTTTTTTTTCCTTTAATCTGTCATGATTTTTTTTCTCTCTTTGCCCCAGAGAGACGCAGCAAATGCAGAGGAAAGAATTGCTGGTTTAAGCGGCTGCTTGATTCAGAGGGAAATCTGGCACCTGCCTCTCCGGCTGATTTGATAATGCTCCCATTAACGCGGCGCCGGCGCTGCGACCCAGGGGCCGGTGCCGGCGCGATCCGAAATCTACCCCCCTTCCCTCCCTCCCACCGCTGCTCTGATGACTCCGCCGCTGAGAGGCGGACGGACAGTCGGGGAGCAAAAGCAGGACTCGGAAATATCTCATTCACGGAGCTGACAAAAGCCATCGCAGGAGTGTGGAAACATTTGCTAGCGATCGGAGTCGGGGGTGGGGGGGTGGAGAGGCCAGGGCTCCTCAAATCAGACCGGATGTGACACTTCTGGGGCTGATTTCAGCATAAGCGGGGAGGGGGGGGGGGGGGGGGGCTGGGGAATTAAACCACGAACCCCCCCCACCCACCCTGGGGAGCGGCAGAGCGGCATAATGTGACACCTTCACGTTCGCCGAAATCAATGTCTGCGAATTTTGGCGGAGACGCCGCCGCAGACGGCGCATGAGATACGAGCCGCAGCCTGTCAGTTCGGTGTCAGAAGATTTTAAAGTTTGAATCTTGTCTTTCTCTGAGATTAACGCCGAGGATGATGTGGACCGGCAGAGAAATGTGCTTTCAAATTCAACTTAAAAAAAAAACAAAAAAAAAAAAAACTGCGGTTAAGTGTTGCCAATCTGTCATAATTCATTCTCGGGGCTTCTTGTGGAGAGACTTTAAATTTGGGAAATCATTATGCGATCAAGGTCTGATATGCTTGAATTTTTAATATTTGGAAATTAAATGATCCCGTCGTCGCGAGCAGCCACAGAATGAGCATATTAATTAAAGTAAATATGGGGAAGCGGAATGACAATAAACTCTGCGAAACCGACAGCAGGACGGATGCTCACAAGCCCTCCGTCTCCCCCTGCTGGAGGGCTGTAATCTAACTTATAAACCCCGCCTCCTCCATGTTAGTGGGTGGGATTTCTCTTCATATAATTTTCCCCCCCAAAAGGCAGTTTTTGTCATTGCAGGTATTTTTTATAACACCGGTCTTCGTTCAAGAGTTCATTTCTCTGATAAGTTTAGCTTTAATTTGTCGTTTGATGTTATAAAAAAAGGGGGTGTGGCTTCACGATTGACAGCTGATTTGAGTGGAATACACGACTTTGTAGCGCCAACTTCCCACAGCTGATAAAAATAATAATAATCATAATCTTAACAGTTCAACGGCCAACTGACCACTCGCAATCAAAGTGGGCGGGGCCTCGACAGCGCAGCTCCGCAACTGATGCTGAGCAGACTCAGAGCGACGTGACCGGCGCAAGATGGCGGCTCCTGCGTCCGAGATATCTTGGCGTCATGCGGGATATACACAGTGTGCCTTGAAGGTGCTTAAAAAGTGCTTGAACTTTTTACATATCTGCCTGTCCGCCAAGGTGAGACGAGAAATAACCTGCCTGTTATTGGTGGCGCCGGGCCAGTCTGGGCCGGTCCGATCTGGTCCGATCCGGCCTGCCACCGAGCTTCAGATTAATCAATGAGATTATCTCTGCCTCCGGAGCAGAAATGTTTTTAGGAAAAATACTCAAACTCTGCTGCATGGGTGCCCGGCGTCGGTCCATCAACTGCCGCAGCCCGCAAACGCCGCTGCACCCCGCCAACACCGCCGCCGCCGCCGCCGCCGCCATGTCCTCGAGTTGAGATCCCTGCCGGCTCCGCCACCGTGAAGGCTTT
>CAAKHG010002784.1:4367-25011 GCA_901007715.1 Dactylopterus volitans
TGTGTGTCAGTATCACCTGTCTACAGGAAGGTGGCTGCGCGGTATTTTGCAAGAACCTGCAGAACACGTTTTGTGAGTTCTCGCTGTCGTGCTGCTTCAAGCTGCACTACTGATGCTGTCTTCGTCCATAACTAGTCTGTTCAGTTCTTGCAGGCTTGCCTTTCACCGCCTGGGCCGCTATCTTCAGAGAGAAAACACACAAAACACATCAACACCAAGGACTTAAGCTCAAATGTTAAGGATCTCTCGTTAGTGCATTTTACCGGCACGCAGAACTTGATCTCTCGTTACTATATTTCAGCACATATGTCACAAGTTATCATGATCTGCAATCATCTGTTTATTTTATTCAAAGTTTGCACTTTGTGAGACATGTTTTTAATAGGACAGTGATGCGAAATGACTGTTTTACCAAACTGTACAATCTGTAGTTTTCTTAACCACTCATTTAGACGAAAAATGAATCCTGACAAAGCATTCAATGCAACTCTATTTTGTTTCATGAACTTTACTTTAATAAACTGAAAGTCTTATATAGACTCATTTTAGTCAGAACTAGTAAATATTGAACAATGGTAAAATCAGTCCACAACCTCGAATGTTCATAAGTCTACAATATGTGTTAAAGAAACAGTTGTTATCATGGGGCCATCAGATTACACTTGAGTTTGCTGAAAACTCGCTGTAAGCACAGGGAGCATCTCGGTCGGTGGTGGTGGTGGTGGTGGTGTGTGTGTGTGTGTGTGTGTGCGTGCGTGTGTGTGTGTGCGTGTGTGCGCGAAGAACGAAGAACTGAAAAAGAGAGAGCACTTCTCTGACTGAGTTTATTGTGTCTGAGAAGAAGCAGGTGGCTCCCCATGACCCCTCCCCCAGTCACCTAGACACACGCACACTCACACACGCGTGGCCACACACACACACGCTCACAGTCCTCTTCGGCCCCCACCACTAATTTCGGGAGTCGTAGTATTAATCCCTAGCGTCAGCATGGTGAGTGGATGGCGGGGGTCTGTCTGGTGCCAGGCGGTGGCCAGCACTGTCCTGACTCCTTTGCTGTAATGCTGATACTGTGTGTGTGTGTGTGTGTGTGTGTGTGTGTGTGTGTGTGTGTGTGTGTGTGTGTGTGTGTGCGCGTGCGCGCGCGCGCATGTGTTATGGAGGCCCTCAGAGGTTTGTTTGAGAGATGACGCCATTTTTCAGAACACACACACACACACACGCACGCACGCTTGCTTCTGCAGTGTCTCGTCATCCTTTAATCTTGTTATGCCGTTTCAGCTCTGTCAGGAGTCCCCCCCACCCCACCCCCCCACCCCCGCAGTCCAGTATTTGATTGCATGGCTAAAAACATTAGACTATCCCGTTGAAGTGGTTATTGGACTTTGCTGTGATTCAGTGACATTGAGGTGATGGCTTGGGCTCTAGAAGATGAGCCTGAAGTATGTATAAAGGCTTTTGTTGTCAATAATCCTGTAATGCATAAAATACTTTTCGAGGACTTAAAATCAATGGAGGCTGCTGAATCAGTATAGCATGTTTGAGGTTCTAGATGCAGTCAGTCAGCAAGTATATCCAATTTTGTGTGTATATATATTTTGAATTCTCAGGCACAGCAAGTTAATAGGTTTGAGCACCAGCATTCACCTTGATCTCAATGGTTAGACTCTGAACAGGCCAGTGACACTATGTTCCATCCAGTAACTCGCCTTTGTACCTCCAGAGACGATAGCCAGGCACTTGAAGTAGACATAGCTTCACTCTACTCTCCCTTTAGGAGAGGTTATCGCTTTCAAATGATGTGTCGATGTTGAGCAAATTGGTCATGACTGTACCAGAGGGCTTATACTCAGACAACCTTGAGATACAGTATGTAACAAACAACCTCTCGCCAGACGTTTTCTGTTGCTGGGTCACTACAGCGTGAGACAGCAGCAGTCCGGCTCAGCCACACTGCAAAGGAAACCCATTTTCAGCCGCTTTTATCCACAACACCCTTTTTCCCAGTCATTTCCCAAAGCTTCTGACCATTGGCGAGAGTCGAAATGTAAATCATCTGGTAAACTGAGAGTTTTGACTTCTGACCAGTGTGATTGAAGTTAGCATTTCCTTGTTTCTTACCACAGGGGTGGACACCCAAACGTTTTGGCAATATGCCGCCCGGCATTGGTTTATATGAGGCGCTTGCTTGTTCAAATCCACACAAATGGTATCTTCAACTTTTGAAAAAAAAAAAGAGTTTCCTGCTATCATGTTTTGGTGTGAGTGATATATGTGTCATTATCCCGCTGCACTTGTAACGATTGGAACTGCTACTGCCATTGGTCATTACGGACGAGGGTGGAAACGGGGAGTTAAAAGTTAAGATGGGAAATCTTTGCACAAGATCTCAAAATGTCTGACATCATTGCTCGTTGCTTAAGACGTCTTATCACAGCGCTGACAAACAGAAAAGCCTCAGAGTCCATAAGTTTGCATGAGTCACTGAGAGTCGGTCTGACCTTCCACATATACAACAGTCCTTTTTGATTCATCCTAACTTGCAGTTTGCCTTGAAAGACTTCATCTGCATTCATTATGAGAAGACGAAAAAAATATCGCAAGCTGTTTTGTTTTGCGTGTGATTTTGATGCTCTCTGTTGTCCAAAACATTAGCGGTACAAGTGGGACACACACAGCAGCTCTGGGTTCCTCAGTGCCGGTTAGGTGATGCTGCTGGTGCCTGCATCAGGAGCAAGACTGATGTTATCTTTGGTTTTTCAAACAGAAGTGTGGGAAAAGTCTACTGATCTTTGACCTTGTGGACTCATCAGGACGAGTTTGGTTTTCTCACGATAACGCGGCTCATTTAGCCAGTTTACACGTCTATGAGCGTTCGCGCCATGTTCAGAGTCATTACGTGAGTTTGCCAGGTCATGCCGATTTGTGCTGAGCCGCCGAGAGACTCGCCGCCCGGCTCACCGTCCATCACATTTGCGAGTTCTGTTGCTGTGTCGTTGTGACTGTGCTTCCTTGCCTAGATTTTGTGCTCCAAATACTCGTCTCCAAACAGTCCACACGAGACACTTTTTGCCTGCGGGTATTGGTCGATGAAATTCCCTTTGTCGTCGGTGATGAATCACAGAAAGATAAACAAAACTGAAATGTTCGGTTATTTGAATTTTAATGTGCGAGTTAATCTTTGTTGTCAGTGCATCGGCTTTGGCAGCAGCTTTATTTACATGCTATATCACTGCCTCCTGTGGTAAAGTGGCTGTTATGATAGAAAATATTGCCGAGCAATCAAACGGAAGGTTACACTTTAAGCCATGTTGACTCCCATATTGTTCCTTTGTTGTTCCCGCCAGTGGTACATTCAATGTGAGGTTGTATTCCGAGTGATATCATCCATTCTTGTGCAACAAAAACCAGATTTTCATATGGAGTGATGGGAAAACTCATAAAGCCTGCAGGCAGATCTGTGTCTTTACTTGTCCTGCAGTTAACATGACAACAGACCTGGGAAAGCCTTCCTCACACAGGTTTTACTAAAGACACTAGCATTTTCCCACATACGCGCTAAAGACAACAGTCTCTCAAGTGCGTCCACAATTATATTGAACCAGCATTCCAAAAACTGAGAAAATGTATTTTTTTTTCAAACGTTTCCTTCATCTTCATTATTTAAAGCCTTTGAAACTGCTTTCATTCACTTTGTTTTTGCACCTGTGAGACGCATCTTTTCTTTTCTGTCTCCTTCAGCTTCAAGACTTGCTCCGGTGAATAGACCCCTCGCCTTTAAGGGTGTTGGTTCCTCCTCATATGCAAAGCTGACGATCTCTCGAGGCAATTGCTCGTTATTCATTGCAGAAATGAGAAATTCCGAGGGAAGACACAGCACCTCTGTCTTCAGTCTTCACTTTACATGCAAGCGTCTTACTTATTCGGCTTGTTAATTAGATGCTGGTTGGAATGGCACCTTGAATATCGCAGTCGTAGTGTGCCAGCTTCTCTTATTGACTGATGTGGTTTGCACAGAGAGCTGTAATCACCACACGAAACGCAGGGACTGTACATAGATGCTGCTGTGAGATTCCGCCACGAGCTGGAATGTGACCTTATGACATTTGACCCTCGGAGATAAACAGGATGGTTTGGCTCTGAATAAGCAGCACTGTGTCCAGCTTGTAAGTGACCGTCCACCTTGTTCAGCAGTGGGCCGAACAAATCCTGGCAAACCGCTGAGGAAGTGACCAAATGATAAGTGAATAGTTTAAAAAAATATATATATTAACAAAAACGTAAGAGATGGTTGCTGCATTGAGTTTTACGACTTGTGCCGTCTCTTTGCTTAAAAGTTAACACCTTAAAGCGTCACACTTCTGGCTAATATTTACACTGCTGTGTTGACATTGTTTCCCTACTCTCAGTTAGGAACTTTTTTTTTGTTTGGTTGTTTGTTTGTTTTTTTGCCTGAGACATATCCAGTATTAACTGCAAGCCATGACTCGCAGGCCGTATCAAGCAGCTTATGATGGAATTTTCAGTCAGTTAGCTTTCCTGGACCTGCTCTCATGTAGTTTCATTTGCCAGCTGAAAAGACGCACACACTCACACAGACAAACACATGCACACACACACACTCTCAGAGTCGCTCACGTGATCATCTCAGCAAAGTCACTCCCCACTCTCTAAAACTTGGCTTGATATTGGAGGGCCCCCCCCCCTTCCCTGCCCTCCCCGCTGTTCTTGTTGCCATGGCGTCTGTGCATTCTTCTATGAACTTTGGAGCAGAGCACACACAGTTCTGATTGTGTCTGAGCTCTCAGGGCACGGATCAACTTTTGACTCTGTGTGGTTAGCAGTGCAGCGCGCGACAGATCTTCTTAAAGAAAGAAACACATTTCTTGGGGTTGCTCGGACAGTTTGGCGGCTGATAAAGTAGTTTAACAAATGTCCTGTAGATAACTGAGGGAGGATTTAGGGGTAGAGGTTAAAAGCCTAATGATAATTTTGATAGAGTTCAGCCTGTCAGAGGTGGAGCCCAATCAGGTGTCAGGGGATTGTGAAACATGAAACAGATTCATCACCGGACTGGACTGGACTGGGCTGGACAGGATTCCACTCAACGAGTATCATGCCGCATCAAAAATGTTGTTTTATTTGGAAAAGCAACATGACCAGATAAACAAGAAATGATGCTATGATTTTTAACATTCTAAATCAACCTCATGATCAGGGCATAATCATGTAAAGGACTGAACTCAACGTGTGTAGTATTATGCTTTTGTCATGTTAATTCGAGCAACGTGTCAAAGTCATAGACTGGATCACCTGCACAAACACACACGCACGCACGCACACACACGCAAATACTTGTTATTTGGTACCAGTTAAAAGTACAGAATCAAAGTCCAGCTCCAGCTTTTATTGTCTGCCAAAGTGTTCGTCCTCCCTGGTGTGTGTGTATGGTGCCTTTGTGAGTGTGTGTTGGTGTGTAATCATGGTGGGCTCCCATCCTTTCTCATGCTAATTGGAGCGGTGGAATGGAGTTTCTGCAGCGGGACGAACGGTCCTCCACAAGGCTCAGGAGCTGGACTTCATGTTGACAATGGACTATCTTAGAATGGCGAGTGGTGTTTGAACCACCATGTGGGGGTGGAAGGTTGGGCGGGGGGGGTGCTTGTTTTGCAGAAGCGAGTTTGAAGAAAGTTTCTTGCAGCAGGTGGGTGAAGCCTCATCACCGTCTCTTTCCATCAGTGTAAAAGGCAGTGAAAATACAGGGCGGTAAAGAACTTGAAATTAGGATAATGTAATTTCTTCACTGTTTTGTCTTAACAACAGTTTATTCCAGTGTTTTTTCCTTTTTTTCCATTAAAGAAAAAAAGGTGACGTCTGGTTTAATGATGTTGTTTTAAACTCAATCTGTTTAACACAAGGTACCACATTTAATTATGTGAGTTTAATTGCATGACTTGAGGTGGACAAAGCCAAATAATCTTGCAAACTTTTTGTTGCATCTTGTAAATTCAAGAATGCACATCTGACTTGTACGGGCCACCACGGTCACGTTTTGACTAATTTTGGTGAAAATTATCAGGCGCATGTCTTCTAACCGAGCTGTCATATGTTCCTTCCACGTGGTATTCGGTGCATTTGATGAACCGTGCCAACGCATCATTAGTCCTCCCTGTTGTCTTAAGAAAGGGAGAGCCGAGGCTTGCCTCATTTTAAAGTGCTGCGGAGTGAACTCCCTCCTGAGCCTGAACGTTGAAAAACAATGTGGGTCTGCATGTTGAGCCATGATGTCAAGCATGATTCAGAAGGCAGAGAGGAACTGGTTTCAATCCGAAACGCATTTGTTGTTGTTTTTGACAAGCTGCTTGGCTGCGCTTCCGGGAGGCGAGTCTGCGTTTTCTCCAGAAAACCTGGTCGTTAAACCAGAATCGCCCCCAAAATTTTGAGTATCACGAATGTAAAAAGAGCCAGAATGATAACGCCGCATCCCACATGTGTCAATCACGAGACTCTGCAGTCGGAATACGGACTAGTTTGGAAAATCCAAATTGAAGAGACTTTTAAATCACCCTTATCGAATTCAGTATATTGTCATATTCTCAGGAATAGTGGAATGCTTTTGTTCGAAGGCTTTAGTTTGCGCTGCTTAATTAGTCTCCATAGTGTTGGCATGCAGTTACAGGTGTGTGATTGCGTAGATACTGAGAGTGTGTTGCGAAGGCGTCAGCTGGCAGCTGAACGATCGGGCGGCTCCTGTTCCACACTCACTCTCATGTGAAAGCCCAGCTTCAGATGTTTGTGGCAGTTTACCTCCCTTTAAGTTCAGTAGTTTGCAGGCTTAATTGTTTTTGACAAACTCGTGACAGTCACCAATTTTGTCTGTGCTTTTATTGTAATTAAATGGTGCTTTGGTGTGTGTGTGCGCGCGCACAAGCCCTCCATGCACGTAGCATCTTGATGACACAGAACAAAGAAAAGTGGAATTTCATACAAATGGGTCAAAATCGGGTCATGCCGTTCCACAGGTTGCTTGCGATGGAAATGGCTGTACATTTTGAACATGTGAAGTGGGGCATGTGATGTGTCCGTGGTGGATCAAACGTGGGAATGGGCCGATTGATTCCAATTAAATGCCGGGGGCCCTTTGTTTTCTGTCTCTTTTGTATTGTGCTGTTGTGTGACTTTTTAAACCCCATTAGTGAACTACTTTCTCATCAGTGGGTAAGTTGGCAGGGCAACGGTGACGGATGCTGCAGGCAGATACGGCGCAAGCGGTGAGAAAAGCTGCTTTGAGCCGAGTTTTAGCCGAGTCACGTGAGGGGGTGGGGGGGGGGGTTGGAGAGGGAGAGGGAGGGGGATGAGGTCAGGGTGGGAGGAGGACAAAGGGCAGGTGGCCCAAGGATCAGAAACACACTTGATCAAATCACAAAACTGTACGTGGTGGCAATTTTAATTTCATCTGCATCTGCATGTTTGCCAAAATGTAAGAGTTGTGATTTGGCGCGTATCTCAATATCCTGGGAAAATTGCGGACATGTTAAGATCAATATTTCCTTTTTATGATATATTCCTTTCACACATGCTTGTCTGTCCTACCGGTAAAAGCTCCACGGCTGCAGTCTGGCTGTGTGTGTGTGTGTGTGCAGTGTTTGCAAGATCCTGCACGGGGTTAACATGGGGGTAAGCAGAGTTAACTTCATTAGCCTCTGACAGCATCTGTTGGAGCGTCCAGGGTGACGTCACCCTCATCTGTCAACACAGCGCCCTCTGTACCTCCTCCTGCTGAGGTGACGCAGAGCGCGGTTCAGGTAGCGACGGGAAAAAGATGCGACGGCCGTGCAATTTCATATGCGTCCACCCGGCAAAAGTAGCGCACGATAATAAGTTCACGTGCCTCACAGAGCAGCAGGTCATCAGCATGTGCAGGCGTCTCTACAGAGGCGTGTGTGCTTGCAAGAATCCAGTGATGCGATATGTATCCCGACACAGAGCATCAATCTATTGCGATGTGGTTGCAATTTTAAGAACAAACTAAGTGTAGGAAACCTTTTAATCAAGAAGACGATGTAGTTGCATAGAATAACGGATTATTTGTCAGCTCATCAGTTAATCACGAACAATTTTGATAGTTGATTTAAATTTTCAATTTCCCGCCTCTTAAATGTAACTTTTTTTTTTACTTTTTTTGTTTTGTTTGTTGTCTTTACTCAGCTCTCTAAATTTACAAGACATTTGAAGGCGTCGTCTTGGGTTTTAGGAAAGACGGATGGACATTTTTCATACCTTTCTGATATTTTATCGCTTAAACAAGGAATCAACTAATTGTGAAAATAATCAACAGATGAATCAATGGCAAATAGTAAGCACCATAACTTGTATGAATTGATTTGAATTCATTCGCATGGTGTTTGAACAAAATGAACCGCTGTCTGCCAAAACTCTTAATCCATAAAAATGGATACACTTTTGACCATTGATGCAATATCAAAAAACATAACCCTAACATATCTTCTTTTATATCTTTGATACCACTTTTTGCAGCATCACTAGGTGAGAAATAAAATGTACAGCTACAGTAGCACATGTGGCAATACTCTGAGAACTATATCAAGAGTAAGATTTGTTTAAAAAAGCGACAACGGCAGCAGGAGTCTTTTTTTTATTTTGAGTGCGGTTCTTCTGTTCTATTTTTCATACATGCATTTATGATGCACAGTGTTGCTGCCTGGCTGCTCCAGCGCTGTTATCTGTCCTCCCGTCTGTCCCTCTCTGGCTCTTATTTAATGTCTGCTTGGTCCCTGAGAGCCTCCATGTCTGTAGTTGCTGTCACAGGCCATTGTGCCGGAAACAAAAGAGCCTGGGTCCACTCCAGTTTGGGCCTCATTCATAAAAAGCAGCGGTGCGTGAACCGGGCTCTCCCTCCAGGCCCTGGCACCCCCCCCCACCTCCCGGGAGATCAGCCCTCTGCGAGTGATAGCGGAGACATTGATCGAAAGCTAGCCAGACAAGACGAGGAGGGAAGAGCTGGAGCAGGGTGGGTGGGCGGCTGGGCGGGCATGTTTGGTTATAAATGAATGCAGACTCATTGGCTGGGAAAGTTTGTCTTGTGTCTTTCCTGTTTAGCACGTCTTTGCGAGAGAGCCCCCCCCACCCCCGTTACTGTCACCACGCCGCTATAAAAAAAGCCCCGCGTTCATGCCAATTTCATGCCACAGATCAAGAGGGGAATGTGTAAGCTTATGAGAGGAATAACGAAAAAAAAACAACTCAATGGAGTCAAAGATGTGCTCTCTCATTTCGACATCAGCTAAGTCGATTGTTCTTGCCGCCTTTTCAGAGATGACGCTCCTGTCGTCGCAACCCAAACCCTTAGAGCCCACCTCGATCTCTGACGCGACCGCCTCCGCCGCCACCGAGGACCCCGAGCTGAGGATGCTGGAGAAGAGGTCAAAGGTCATCGAGGAGCTGCTGCAGACGGAGAAGGACTACATCAAGGACCTGCAGATGTGCGTGGAGGAGATCATCGAGCCGCTGCAGAGGAAGCAGGTGACGGGAAGCCGTTTTTTGCAGTATAGTGTGAACCGTGTAATCATGATGGAAGCGCTGAGCAGATGGATGTGGTGAGAGGAGGAAGGAGAGCGCTTTGAGGGCTAACATCTAACGCGAGGTCTACTTTACATCAGGGATGAAAATTGCATGGCATAACACTTTGAAGTAGAATACAGCGATACATGTACTTGGGCTCCTGGTGTAAAGTAGTGTTGATATAGAGTTCTAGTGTCACGTGGATGATTACATCCCAGTATTGAGTCTTAAGGCCCATTTATGCTCCCTTCACGTCCTTAACTGGGTACGTACGTAAAGTGCATCGTCAGACCCCCTCGTATTACCATGTGTACTTTACGTTGGCATTATGTTAAGCAAAACATCCACTATTGGGGAAGTGCAGGGTTCAACCCACACGGTCCTCTTCTCTGCCGCCGTCGAAACTCGCCTTCAAGCTCCTCCGGACTGTTCCTCAAGAGTTCTCTGTCCCTCTGCGCTGGCGGGGTAACAAGATTATGTTGATAATCCCCATAGTTCCGTACACATTCGCACATCCCCTTCTTCAGAAAGTCCCGCCGTTTCTGTCGTCGTCTTTGCTCCTTTCGCTGGTCGCACGTTAGCTTATACTGCGCAACACTGCCCCCACGGTTTCCAGTGGCAATGCTCCCGTTGTCTGCACTCTGAAAATGTACAAAATTACGCACGCAATGTACGCAGAAGACGGCCTACACATATGTCTATTTAACGTCAAGTATAAATGAGTCATTAGTTTGATGCTCAGCATATTTTTGACATGAAGTGAGTCCAACATGATCCAGCCTCCCTCCCCACTTCCACCCCTTTTGTGCGTTCTTTAATTTGTCATCATGACCTGATGGTTCTAGCAGGTCCTGGTTTGCATGTAGTCACTGGTTCCTTTTCTAGCTGCTGTTAGATGGGTTGAATTTAGGAACATATAGTAGGTGCAGGAGGCAGTGCAGAACTGTGTAGTACAAACAAAGCTTAGCAACATCATGAACTGCGGAGGTGTTCGTATGGGCTCTTAATTGTGCTCTTGAATGCAGCATAGGACACGCACGAACATGGCGTGGAATTATAAGAAATCTCATATCCCGATATATCAGTTTCAGCCAGAAACTGGCAACCATGACTCTGAAACCATGGTATGGTCACAACGAGGATCCTGCAAAAATGCAAGATTCAAGATTGCATGAAGGCACACATTATTTTTGTCTATTATTTGACAGCATAAGAAACTATCACTGTTTTTAACATCTCAAGTCCCCTCTCTTTTCTTACAGGTGAAGAATGTGGACTTTGAAGGACTCTTTGGCAACATCAGCTCCGTCATCGATCTGTCACAGCGCCTATTTGAAGCGCTGCAGGACACCGACTCCATCGGTAAGGAGCACTTACTTTAACAGTCCAATCAGGTGGCTGCTTTCTGTACTGCCCAACGGTCACTCAGTCAAATGCTGTAACAGACTCACCGTCGCCCGAGTTTAAATTATCACTGCGTGGAGCTGAAACTATGATAAATTGGGTACTTTCTCCATTGTTTTCCCTTCTTGACGAGTGAGCGCGCGGCCTCACGTTTCTGCACCTTGTGCTCTCAGGAAAGGTGTTTGTGGACCTGAAAGCAGACCTGGAGGAGGTCTACAAGATCTACTGCCAGAACCACGACGACGCCATCTCCCTGCTGGAGACCTACGAAAAGGACGAGAACATCCAGCGCCACGTGCTGGAGTGTCTGGAGAGGCTGAGGTGAGCCACCGCGGAGAGAGAACAGCAGCTTGTTTTTGTTTGTTTGTTTTTTTTTTATTGAAGGTTGACACTTCTGCATGTGAGTTGAGTGCAACTGCATGCGTGTGTGTCACAGCATGAAAACAAAAAAGTGTGGACTCTAATACAAATATAATAGTTGTTAATGATTTATTGTTTAGAGTATATAGAGTTCGAGAGGAGAACATGAGATTTGCGTTTAAGTTTCACATTTAAGATTTTTGTTTTTACAGTTTAAACATAACCCAAACTCCAAAGGGCATATTGTTGAGTTTCAAGGAAACAGTACAGTTTCCTGTAAGCTCATATCCACATGGAGTTAATTTATGAGGGATTTTTTTCCTTTTAGACTTTGAACCTTGCTGCACCTCAATTTATTCTCACAGACACGGTACCAGTGTTTATTTCGCACTTGTGAGGTTGTGCGCGTGTGCGCGTGCGTGCATCCGCCCCACCGCCAAGTCTCTAGACCTCCGTCACGTAAAGCAGTTCAAGAATGTGCCCAACCTTGTTTCACCTGTCTGGTTTCACCACCAGTGACTCAAACAGTCAACGTGCCACGATTGTGATTCTTGTACATGTAGTCATCAGTTTTGAGTTTGAAAATAAACACAAGTCTTATGAGACAGGAAGCTTGAGAGCAAAAAGGTTCCCGGAGCAAAATCTTCATTCTCACAAGGAACTGGACACTGCAGAGACCAGAGTTTACCCTGCTTTGTTGACAAGAGGGGTTTTTTTTTCCCACTTGAAATGAAGTTATTGTTCTGCAGGTTTCGCAAGATTTAGCAAACACATCAGGACAATAATAGTCTTTTTAGCCTTTTCAGCTTTGTTACGGTCATGTGGGCTTCTGCCTCGTAGAAACGGTTTTACTGCCACACTGGGCCTCCATTGAGCTTTAAGAAAAATAAAAGAATCCCCAAAACAAAACCATAGTGACTGAGGTTGCATATTTTAACGACCCCCTCGCAAAGTCATAATCTGCGGATTTAGTCAATGGACCCAAAAATGCTTCCTGTAGAGTTTTTTTTTTTTTTTTTTTTTTTTATAATTTCTGCAGAATTGTCAATAAATGGTAGGCTCATGAATCCTGTTATCTCTTTCCCATCCATCCCCTCAACAGGGCCATGTATCGAGAGTGGTAAGTCTGCATAAAGAGTGTCGCCATCACTTCCAGCATGAATCATCTTGACCGCATGCCTCTTGCCCACTAACGCCCCTCAAATTGACCTCCGTGTGTGTTTGTTTGGCCGCGACATCAAAAGTGTATGAGCAAAACCCGTGAAAAGCGTCTGCCTCGCGAGGACATTTCAGTCCCTTTCCCCTGGATTGAGATGGCCTCTGCTGTGTGTGTGTGTGTGTATGTGCATGTGTACACCGCATGCTGCTTGGGATGAGAAATATTCCCAGACCTTTTCCTCTTCTTTCCTGCTTGTATGAGTAAGCAAAGACATTGTCGGCTGTGGGGAAACGCACCTAATGCAGTCTTGAGGACAAAAACAACTACTTACAGAAAATTTTAAGTCGTGTAATGGGAGTTTGCAAAATAGATGTTAGAAAATTCCGGGTATTTACTTGCGAAGACAACTGCAACTAAAATCATTCGCTCGGTTTGAGCCGTTTGTCCTCAAGATTACATTAGGACTAAACAAATCAAAGCTGTACATACTCCGCCCTCCCTGTTTTTGTATGAAATGTGTTTGCGTGTCATCATCAGAATGTGAGTGATGATGCCTGCACACAGCATCATGCACACACACTCCACACGATGGAGAAACGTGTCACATGAACCTGCTAGTAGCCGTGGTTGTGACCGTGATGTGTTTTCTTCCCCCCGAACCTCAAATATTCACCCCTCGCTTAATCGCATTCCGTCACCTTTTCAGGGGCAAAACAAATTACATCAACCTGGGCTCCTTCCTGATCAAGCCGGTGCAGCGGGTGATGCGGTACCCGCTGCTGCTGATGGAGCTGCTGGGCGCCACGCCGGAGAGCCACCACGACCGGCCCCAGCTGACCCAGGCCCTGCAGGCCGTCAAGGAGATCAACGTCAACATCAACGAGTACAAACGCAGGAAAGACCTCGGTAATGCGACGCCGCGCGTAGAACACTCGTGTCGGGTTCTGGTGCGAAAAAAAAAAAAGCTGGATGTCTCAAGGGCTCCCTCTGCTGTCCCCAGTCATGAAGTACAGGAAGGGCGACGAGGACACGTTCATCGACAAGATCTCCAAGCTGAGCATGCACTCCATCATCAAGAAGTCCAACCGAGTCAGCAGCCACCTCAAGCACCTCACAGGAATTTCGCCCCAGGTACCATTTGCTGCTCCAAAAATTCACCCTTCATGCTGAATCAAGAGCTTCTTTGCTCATGCCGGATTCTCTTTTCTCAGATTCGAGATGAAGCGTTTGACGAAGCTGAGAAGAAATTCAGGCTCCAGGAGAGACTCATCAAGTCGTTTATCAGGGACATTTCTTTGTACCTGCAGCATATCAGGGTAGGAGCAGTTCTCCTCTTCTCCTAGGTACACCCAGATGAAACTAACACAGTATGATACAACAGCCCTGCAATAAATCCTCTTGATGAGGATCTTAACGTTCCATTTTTATTGAATCTGTGTGAGATTTATTTTGTCATTTTCAGTGCTGTCATTTGTGGTGCGGGGTGTATAGAGAGGTGGTCCTTAACCCTAATTCATGCGAATAATTGGGAGGGACAAAGCCAGAGAGGCCAGATTGAGATGGTTTGGACATTTGCAGAGGAGGCAAAGAGGAGGACCAAAGAGGAGATTCATGGATGTGGTGGGGGAAGACTTGCAGATAGTCGGAGTAAGAGCACAGGGAGGGCAGGGGGAGATGGAAGGTGACCCCTGAATAGTGTTCAGCCGAAATAGAAAGAAGAATTGGGAAGGAAAAATATCATCTCCCAGTATGACCCATTCCAGTTCCTCGGCAGCAGCTTTTATCTAGGTGTTGGTAATAAACCGGCGCGCGTGAGAATGTCGCAGCTGGTGTCGCTATAGTCCTCTGGCTGCTTTTGTAAACATTTTGCCATAAAGCAATGATGGGCTGTAGCAGCTGCACCGCCTCTCCTCAGGAATCGGCGTCCGTGAAGGTCTTGGCGGCCATCAGCTTCTGCGACATCTACACGGAGCGCAGCATCCTGGACCCCGAGCGCTTCCAGCGAGCTCACCGCTGCATCAGTGACAAGCAGTTCACCGAGTTTGTAAGTCCCCTCGCTCCCCGGAGCCTCCGGTGGTTTGCGTCAAAGGTGAATGGCGGCTCGGCCGTGTCTCTGATCAACAACCCCCTTCATCCCTGAGCAGAAGGAGCGCACAGAGGCCTTGGTCATCAACCCGCTCACCCAGCTGCTCCTCATGTTCGCCGGGCCGCACAAGCTCATCCAGAAGCGCTTCGACAAGCTGCTGGACTACGACAACTGCAAGGAGCGCGCCGACCGCCTCAAGGACCGCCGCGTCCAGGACGAGCTGCAGGTGGCCCGCAACAACTACGAGGCTCTCAACGCCCAGCTCCTGGACGAGCTCCCCAAGTTCCACGGCGCGGCAGAGGACCTGTTCACCGGCTGTGTGAGGGCTTTCTCCCAAGCGCAGAAGGACTTCATGAAGACGACACTGGGAGAGCTGAAGCCTCTCCTTCAGGTTGTGAGTGTCTCTTTTGTTCTTTTCTCTTTTTTTTTTTTTTTTTATGGAGATGTGATATTCCAGTAGCTGCGCTCTGTTATCAAGCCTGACATTTTCCTCCACCTGCGCCTCCAGTTCTCCCGCAAAGTCGGCACAGAGGGTAACCTGGTGGCGCAGTTCCAAGAAGAGTACGGCAACGTTCTCCAGCTGCTGCAGAGCTTCAGCTTCTGTCCCGAAAACCTGCCCCCGGCCGCCTCCACAAAGAAGCCCTTCGAGAAGAAGACGCTGGAGAAGCAGACGTCCAAGAAGCAGCTCCAAGGACCCGTGAGTTTGACGCTCGCCCGGCCTTATTTTAAAAACTGACGCACGAGATGAAATCTAACCACGTGCCTCGTCTCTTTTAGCCCAACTACATCTTGCAGACAGATGAGCACCGTGCTGGGCTGCTGGCGCGCTACGGCCCCGAGAAGCTTTTCCAGGCTGAGAGGAACTTCAACGCGGCCCAGGATCTGGATGTTTCTATACTAGAGGGAGACCTTGTGGGTGTGATCAAGCAGCAGGACCCCATGGGTAGCCACAATCGCTGGCTGATCGACAATGGAGGTTGGTGGTCTGTTCTCCTTGACCTGCCAGAATGGAGGCTCTTCTGTTTTCACAGCTATGTAACCCGTCTAATTTCCTCATCTGCAGTCACCAAAGGCTTCGTGTACAGCTCCTTCCTCAAGCCCTACAACCCACGCAGGAGCCAGTCGGACGTGTCCATCGAGAGCCAGTCGTCCAACGAGTCGGGCTACGGCGGCTCCTCCCCCGTTTTCTCCCGCCAGAACAGCAACAGCACGCTGACCTTCAACCAGGAAACGGCCACCGTCAGCTTCTCCACCTCGCAGCCCCAGAGCCAGTCGTCGCCGCATCCTTCGCTGGATTCAGCCTCCTCCCGCCGGGGTCACCACCGGGACGCGGCCAACCCGGACTCGGCCAGTCAGAGCAACTCCATAAACTCGTCGCCGCGAAACCCCTCCAACCGCAGGGAGTTCGCAGACCAGTCGCACCGCGGCCAGAGAGACGCCGAGCCCTCCTACCAGCACCCGGCCAATCACAGAGACTTGTACGACACAAGTCACGCGAGTCCGAGCGGCCACAGGGAGACGTCGGACCTTTCGGAGACGGACTCTTGTTCTTCGCACAGAGACGGCCGCTCGCAGCGGCACGGCCACGCGGACAAAGCCTACCACTCCTACCAGTGGCGAAACGGAGACAGCGGCGGCCAGAAGAAGCCCGCAGCCCCTCACGATGAGTACATCGAGCCAGACCTGGAGCACGAGAGCGACTTGGATGGTCACCAGGTGAGATTCCACTTATTACTCCGGTGGAGTAAAGTTTTACTCTTTCCGGGAACGGGTGTGGGGGGGTCATTCTCAGTTCTACCACCAGATGGCTCCAAAGAGGAATTTTTCAAATTCAGTGTGGCAGGAATCAAACTGGATTAAATGACGATTTAAAGCTGCCATGATTGAACCTGTGTTCAGATCGGAGATGTCTTATGTTTACAAGCAAATCAACAAATGAATGGTAACGTTGTTAGCTCTGTCAACTGCAAAAGACGTTCATGCGGAGTTTACAGATTGTTATGGATAGGAAAGCTGCTTTTAAAAATGTTAAAAAAAGGTGAAAACTTACCCTGCGGTAACTTTCTTTTTTTCAGATCTACTACGCCCTCTACTCCTTCAGCGCCCGTTGCGCTAACGAACTGAGCATCTCGGCCAACCAGCGGCTGCGGATACTGGAGTTCCAGGACATGAACGGCAACAGCGAATGGTGGCTCGGGGAGGCGGGAGGCCGCAGAGGCTACGTGCCTTCCAACTACATCCGCAAGTCAGAATACACATGAGCGGCTTCAAGCGAGCGCCGATAGCTGGGACTGAACCGCGCACACAGAACAAACAGACAAGATGTAACGCATCTCGGGGCACGCTGACTTTTATTTTGATCTGTTGTCATGGAGTTTGGGAGTGAGAGGGACTGACGAGTGCTGCTGACTCTGCTCCTCAACGTCAGCATTATATGCCTATATTTATAAACTTTTTTTTTTTTTTTTTATAATATTTGTACTTACTGGAAGTTGACCCACCGCCACACCCCCCGCTTTCCCAGTGACGGCTTGTGATTTGCACCAGGATTCCGCCGTGTCATCCGAGGACAATGGATTGTACGCTTCAGAGGAAGGGTAATGGCGGGTTATCACATTGGGAGTTTTTGCATTGGAAATGAGAATGTTTGGGGCTCTGCCCGGTTCCTCTAAGACGAGGTCAAGTGTTAATGCGGACAGACCGACCTCGCACGGCGTTCACGGCGTTTTCTGCACGCGGTTTTCACCGCTAGAAAGACCGCACGTATGCTCAGCAATCAAAGCGTGAGGCACTTAACGATTATCCGTGGGTTGTAATTTTTTTGAAGTGTCTTTTTGGGGGCTCATCAGAGTTTGGAATGTTGTATGAGACTGATAAGCATTTACACCTAAAGTTTTAAGGCACATGGTTTACAAGAACTCCCTCGGACCTTTTTTTTTTGTCAGTATACTGAACACCTTTTTTTTTTTTTTAACTGGAGTGACGCTGCAAACAGGTGATGACCCATTTTTACCTGTGAGAGGGAGGGTGAGTTTGTGGTTTGATCATGAATCAAGATTTCTCCACGTGCTCCCTGTGTATATTATATATAGTGCTGTATATTGACAAAATGCTATTGCACCCACTGTAAAGTGATCACTGTTTGAATTAAAAAAAAAAAAAAACTGAGAATTTACAAGTGTGAAAGACTTTGACTGTCGTTCGTCATGTTTCGTTCATCAGTGTTGGATATTCTGCTTCTTTATTTTGGTTTCCAGCACAATTGACAGCCCTCAAAGTGATGCGGCCTCGTCAGTCGATCGGAGCAGAACCAACTTTTCAGATCAAGCTGTTGCACAGTATCACATTTACTGGACATCAAATCATTTCTGATCAACTCGACAGTCGCAGGCCAAAAAAAGAAGAAGAAAAAAGTCAAATATTGAACTTGTAATTGTGTCAAAACGGTGTATGGGGCTAATGATTAACGGGTCCACATCGAAATGGCCTGCTTGCCAGTTCTTCTGGTAAACAAGTAAACTGTTAGTTAGTTTTTTTTTTTTTTTTTTTTTTTTTTTTTTTTAAAAAAAAAATTTTTTTTTTTTTTTTTTGGGGGGGGGGGGGGGGGGGGATTTCCGTGGTGGTCCGCAGGGCTCTGGACGAGGGCCGCTGCGTGGCGGAATGCCCCCGGGGCAAGTACCGGTCGGGCGGCCGGTGCCACCTGTGCGACCACACCTGCGCCACGTGTGCGGACGGCGGGGCGGCCGACTGCACCAGCTGCGACACCGGTGGGTTTTCCGAAAAAAACGTCATCCCAGCGGCGGGGCAGGAAAATAAATCATGTGAAAGAAAAGGGTTTAATTCAGACTTATTAGAGACGTGGACTCTCATCAGGTCATGACGAGAGAGCGCGAGAGGGAAAGAGAGAGAGAGCAGACCTCGGTTCCTCGCTTTATTAAACAGATCCGCTCCGAAATTTAATGGGGTCTTTCTTGACCTGTGTTCCATGCCGGAACTCTGCGAACATAAACGCGGCAGAGGTAATAAAAGTGTGATTTGTTAGTTTTTCCCCTTCAGGGCTGCGGAGGATTTAATAACCACGGCCAGTTTCCCGCGCGCGACACTTCAGAGCGCCGCAGTTCTGTTTCCGCCCGCCGTTCTCGGATTTTTTTTCCTGATATGTCGCGTTCTAACAACCGTCTCCGGTGTCTGTTCCCATCGGTCATTGGTTCTCCCGGCCGGAGCCTTCGGGATGAAGCTGCTACAGATCATTTGAGGCTTGATGAGAGTCCACGCTCCCAAAATTCGCTCGGTGTTGACAAAGTGCGGGAAATAAACTTCTTTACTCTTGTCTGGAAGATGCCATAACCGCATGCGCCCATCAGCCATAACATTATGACCGCCGCATGTTCGCGACAGGGTCTAATGCAACAACCCTGCGATAAACTCTCCCTTCAGGAGGAGTTTTGCGTTGATATTTCCACTGAATGTGTTTGAGGGAGGTGTTGACACGTTTTGATGATCGTTATTGGGATCCAGCACGGGCGCAACAGCGTCACGCACCTCAGTCCCGATAACGATCATTCAAATATGTCAACACCTCTCTCAGACACACCGAGTAAAAAAATACAACATAAATCTCCTCCTGGAGGGAGGGTTTATTGCAGGGTTGTTGCATTATATTCTATGATAAACATGCAGTGGTCATAATGTTTTGGCTTGATTGGTGCGCACGTTCACCCACCCTGGGTGTTCTTGGAACATCAAGAATCAAATCCAAAATTTAGGCGGCCCGGGAAATCCGCCGTCTTGACGGCAGGCGGCCGCGCGCCACCTTGCTCTTCTCGTGACAGACAAGTTCGGCCTGGAGCGCTACCTGCACGGGGGCCGCTGCGTGGACGCCTGCCCCGAGGCCTTCTACCACGCCAGGGAGAGGAGCTGCCGGCCGTGCTCCGACCACTGCAGGCTCTGCACAGGCCCCGCCCACTGCCTGAGGTGCAACGCCTCCTACTACGTCTCCGACGGCGCCTGCGCCAAGCTGGAATGCGGCGAGGGTGAGTGAATACGTAGGTCAATCAAGTGAATGTGGATGCCACACGTGTCAGCTGGCAAAATTACGACCGCGTGATGAAGGGAAGAAGAAGATTAGGAAAAAAGAGAGTGCAAATTTAAAAAAAAAAAAATTTTAATCTATTGCTCACGTCTGACCCAGCCGCGTCGTCCCGCCTCCACCGGCGCATAATTGTGACGTCTGTCTCACTTAAATGAGGATAAAAGTTGGATTAAATGAGCGTTCAGACGGAGGTCACTTTGAAAAAAAAAAAAAAAATAAGGTATGTATCCGATTTAGGACCATAAATGAAAGGTTTCGATCACACAAAAGTTGCCGAAATCCGACTTTTTTGCCCATAAATGACCCATATCTGATTTTTTTTTTTTTTTTTTTTTATGAAAGTCTGAACAACACAAACTGTATTTTTTTTTTCAAATCAGACCCAGACCACTTTCACAAAATCAGTAAAAAATACAACATAAATCTCCTGAAGGGTGAGTTGATCGCAGGGCTGCTGCATTATATTCTATGATAAACCTGCAGTGGTCATAATGTTATGGCTTGATTGGTGTATAAATTCATACCCGCTCCGTTTTTTTTTTTGTTTTTTTTATAGTCTGAACAACAAAAACTGTATTTTTTTCAAATCAGACCCAGGCCTCTTTCACAAAATCGGGATCCATATCTGATGAGCGGCGTCCATATTTACTTCAGCGGACGCGGCGTGCTGCATACCTGCTGTTTTTCGACGCGGCCGTTCAGACCGTCCGTCCGTCCGGCGTTGGCGTCTTCGAAGTGGGACAGACGTCAAAAAAAAAAAAAAATGCGCCGGAGGGGGCGGGGCCACGCAAAGGACATCGTTAAAATTTTGTACACTCCATCCTACTGCGTCTCCCTCTCTCTTTCTCTCTCTTGTCAACCCAACCCATCAAACCAGATGGCTCCGCCCACCTCGAGCCAGGCTCTTTTCAAGGTTTCTGCCTGTTAAAGGGGAGTTTTTCCTTGCCACCGTCACCAAGTGGTT